>JAQIWH010001675.1:0-29643 GCA_034695005.1 Cryptops parisi
TACTCTCTTTTTTCATGTATTTATTTTTGTGTTGTCCAATAACTCCATTAGGAGTGAAGTTACTTGTAAATAAAAAAAATAAATAAATACACGATTCAACATCATAAACTTAATATACCGAATTATCCTTCTATACGAGATAATCCGAGTCACATATTACTTCCTGCAGTACGAAAAAAATTATTGCGGTTTTTTTATTCATTAGCCCATTGCATTCATCATTGCTACAAAAAGAACTTTTGACACGAATTGAAGCTATAACATTTTTTTTTCTAACTAGTGTTTATCTTAAAATTAAATGAAGGGAAAAGCATTCCTATAATGAGATCATGATGTACGATCACGGATTTCGTTTTCAACACTCGTGGTTGTATATCACGCATAACGGAGTTTTAATATTAAGCAAAAGAAATAAATTTTCGATGAGGAAATAAATACGAGCCGAAAGACAACGCCCTAATAAACAAGAATAAAAAATGGATCATACATCTTCGACAGAAATTTCGGGTTCACACACACACAAGAAAAAAACAAGAAATATTGATATTTTTTTATTCGAAGGAAACGAATATTTTTATCGAAGATTGATGTTTCACAAGCAACACCAAATAGCTATTCTAAAAATAAAACTTTCGTCGTGAATCAATTGAATACATTTTTTTAAAAACATAACGTATAACTTTCACGCTAATGCCAATAATAAAAAGTTTAATTTCTTATACATTTAATACTGTCTGCTTGTATAATCGATAAACTTATCCGGATTTGTGAAACAAGCTTGATGTTCAAATTGCAAACTCGTTTAGTACAGATACGAAAATATATAATTAAAACATAAGCGTTTTGTAAATCTTTATTGCATAGTCATGAATTGTATATTTAATCAAACATTACAAAATTAAACAATATGAAAGCCAAATATTTCTCTTTATCTCTATCTTTGTACTTCTTTCCGTGAAAGACTTTTCATGATAACAACTAAAAATTAACGTAACCATAACATAACATAATAAATTTGTTACTGCGCCAACACAAATATACGTAGTAGCTAATGAGATGAAGTAGTTGCGAAGCAACATGAGTTAAATTGCGAACAATAAACAATAAATCAATGAATTGTGTGTATAAAGTGAATCAATTGTCTCCCGTCATTTTTGACGGGCATACAGCTAGTAATAGTACAAAATAGTTTGATTAACTCGTATCGCCAGATGTACACAAAGCTATGTGTAACTATGTTTATGGATACAAACATTATCCATAACCCGTTAAAACTATTATTACATTTATCAACATTTGCTAATGATTAAATAATTTCTTAATAATAAACTTCAACAAAGATCATCCTCACCAAGACGTAAACAAACAATAAAATAAAATAAATTTTAACCAATTACAATCACGTGTGGTCCTATCATGCACTTAAATCATATCACGAAGATGCTAGAAATGCCTATAACTGGTGATTTACTATCTCACTAAACTTCTACTCTTATTTATTGATTCTAGCAATCGATATCAATAACTTTAATGATTCTCGCAGCCATATTCTTTCGCTGTGGGGCTAAAAGGACGATTTCCAACTGAAAGGTGATCAAACTGATTGGCCAAGTGGAACGCGATCGTAAACTGCTTTTCTACCGGGGGTTCAGCAGGAGCAACGAGATTGGGTGGGGGTGGGAGTTCTACTTTTAGACCATCCATTACTCTTCGATTATTAATGCTACGCGCAAGATTGGCCATATTTCACGCGTGCTCGTGCGGAGAATAGGCGATTGCTGGGTTCGCCACGATTTATTTGTTTATTATACCCGAGCCTGCCTTTTGCACTTGATTTGTTGCTGGACCCGAGCCGAGCCGAAGACTTTGAACGACGGATTTCCAAACTCATCCTAAAGCGTCAAAGAGCTTCCGAAAAAACGTGTGCAAAATCTATCTTTTTTCGCTACCAGCAATACGTCTATCGGGGCCTATCAAGTACTCGTGGTTTCAGTCCCTTGCTTATTCTCCTTTTTATTTTTGAAACATTTTTTTCTCATTCTTGGCTCTTTCTCAGTTTTTGGCTTGGACCCCAGTGATCACAACTTACCAAGAAAATTCTCTATCTCTTTTATTTTTTATTCTACATCCACTCCCCGATCTTTTTCCCCTGCACTCATCGTTGACCATGTCGAGGTTTAAAAATCCCTTCTTTTGTGTTTCCGCAATGGACTCTGATGACCACATGAATAATGCACTGTCCACCGTTTCCTTTCAGTCACCCTTAAAATGGGTGATAAAGCATGTTTAGCTTTTTTTTAGTTTCCTGGGTCAAGCCGGAAATGTAAGGTCGCCGTATATATTACTGTATATATGAGCGAAGAGGAAAACGGACAGGCTTTCGATTCGTTAATTTCAGGATACATGAGGCCAACGTGTTCGGTGAAAGTTGTAAATCTGTGTTAGGAGCTACAAATGTCACCACAACGTGAAACAAACTGGATAGCGACCTCGCTTGAGTACCCTTACATCAAGTCGAAAAAGACAACCTATTTGAACTCGCCTACGCACCATCAACAGCTTGTACCGATGTTTATAATATTTGCATAAAATTGACCTATGAAAAAATATCTCCGTCTAAACACCTTTCTTAAAATTAATGTTAATAAACGAAAACGTTACGGACCATTTTCTACGAGAAACGATATTGAGTGCATGTTGAGTGTTGGTTAGATAGTTCAGTATTTTGGTAAGTAAACACGCATTTAAAATTTAAGCACACAATATAAGTATACGTTAAGTACGGATCCTGAAATCTACTGTAAATGAGTCAATGTCCTCGTTAAAACCCAACTAGCTACAGTACCTAGGTATCTTTAAATGAGAAATTTTGTTTATTAGTTTTATGCTTCCGTTAGTTTTCCGTCGGAATAAAATAATTTTAATAGATCACGCAATCTAAAGCTAAACAATGTTAGAAGCAGGAAACTAACGTAAACGTTAGATAAAAATTATTGTTTAAAAACTATGATTAAAAATTGCAATTCTTATAAAAATAATTTCTAGTTTTCAGTATGGTTACTTGCAAATACAATATCAGTTCTCAATGATGATGAGGTTAAGTTGTGACTTGTCTTATTTTTTGAACTTAAGGTAATTTTATAAAAATATTGTAGTTGTATTTTATGTATAAAAAACGAATGTTATTTTAATTTTATACGTTTATAGAAATAAAATTATTGTACAATCAAACGTGAAGTCTTACTGTAATGTAATGATGTATACGGTATACCTGATGGTAAAAATAACTTGGTGTATATTTAAAATACTGTATGAATATTTTTATGTAAATATTTTTAAACAACACTATGAATATTTTTATGTAAATGTTTTTAAACAACACTATTTAAATTGCATAGTAAATATAATGTCCTCATGACACCCAATTTGTAGTGTAGCAATTCGAGCAGTTTATGACAACTCTAACGTCAGCTCCTTGCTAACCAGTTTTCAGTAATTGGGGGAAAAGCTGACGTGACAGTGGTTCACAAATTGTTTAACTTGCCACACGGATATTTTGTGATAGGAGGCAAAATTGAAAATACTTTCCTCTTATAGCCGGGGCGAGTCTGATGTTAATATTTTCTTTGTACTTGGTTTATTTTGTATGGGTTCATTTTGCAGGTTAGGTTAAGAAAAACAAAGAAACGTATTAAATGTATGATATTGTTTTGTTTTCCTAACCTAACCTGCAAAATAAACCCATAACCAAGTACAAGAAAATAGCACTCAGACTCGCCCCGGCTATAACAGAAAAGTACCGAATTAAATTATGGATACTGTGAAGTGGCTAAATGCAAACTTTATGTGCTTTCTTTCTACGAGCGGTACCATTTATTATTAACTTTTTTTGTGTAATTTATAATTTTAACCCTGTTTTAATGTTTTGTTTTGTTTTCTATTGCAGGTAAGACTCTTTTAAGACGGAACTTTTTCTGGCTGAAATTTAAACGACCATTTCACAATGCAAGTCTAGTGTACTGAATCTTCCATAATTTCAAGGTAATGGTTTTTAATTGCGTTGATGCTCTTAAAAAATGGCAACTTAAAAAAGAAAAACAGTTTTATTTTCTTCCTAACAAGAAACATTTCATAAAAAAAAACAGAATTCCTTTCTGCTACATTAGTGTTTTGCAACATATTCGTTTCACGCGTGGAAAGAGAGGCACTTTCCTAATAACCTAAGTTGAAAACTTCAAAAACGAACACCTAAGGCCCTAGAAACTTTAAAACATCATTTTTCCCACGAAGGCAATTCTCTCTTTTCGTGCTACCAAAGCACTACAAGGCCACACTTGCATTTATTACCCAAACTGCAAATGCATATTGCAACGGTAATAAAAATGCAACTAACACCACACCAACTTGAATGGCTCACTATCATAAAGTCGAGTGCGACACAAGAACGATGCTCATCTGCAACACTGCACACACACACACACATACACACAACACCTTCCATCTACTAACTGAAACTCTATATTTAAGACTGAACGCATTCGAGCTGCAAAACAACAGAAGTTAAGCAGTGCAAAAGTCGTCGTACCAAATTAAATTCCACATATCACCCACCAACCACCTCGCGCTCACACAGTTCCTTCGTTAAAACTTGCCAAGCCACGTCTATCCGAAGGTTGCTAAAAGAGATATCACTAAAAGGGGTGAATTCTTAACCAAGTTACAACTCACACTCGACCATATAAACAGAAGATAAAGCTTGCGCTAATAGCTGTCTGTTAGCTTTAAATGGCTTTAAAATTGTAACGCAACAAAGACGCGCCGGGATCTTGCCCCCGAGTCTCGACTAATAAAAATTTAGAATATATACATGCAAAGTACCTTTAAAATAAACATACAAGTTAATCCAGCCTTTTTCCGGCTCCAAAAAGTAAAAGTCAAATAGCGTGCATTGCAAAACCTTACGAAAAGTCTTACAAGCTCTCTAACAAGTTGCACGAGTGTATCCGAATAATTGATAAATGCTTATGCAATTACAACGCTGCACGTTAGCAAAAGTGTTCTTTTTTTGTAGATACAAATCAATGTTTCATTATTACGTAAAATTGATTCATGAATGAGTTTATCAACTTTAAGATTGTCTAAACTTCTTATTCATAATATTTCAAGCTTTGCTGATAACATAAGACAGCCAATAGAAGAAGAAAAAAAAATAGGCAACGCAGAAACTAATATTGGTTTATAAGAAATGCAAACCAGACATACCCGCTCACTGTCTGTGACTTGCAATTCTTCTTTTGAATGTACCTACTTGCTCTTTTGTGCACATTTTTTTATTATTTTTTGTATTTTTTTTTGGAGGGGATTTCTGTTCATGAAGCGCAAAGAATGAAACTCACGTTCCAATTCAGGTTGTCGTTGGTTGGAAACGAAAATGGCCAATCCTTTGGGAACTACGACTGTGCACGCCAGGAGACTTTCATTCCTCTCTTCCAGCTGATTAATCCAACGAAAAGAGAACAACCTAACTACCAAAAAAGCTCTTTTTCAGCCACTGACAGAGCCGCTTTTACGCCATTCTTCTTGTAGCTTTCCTAACCACTCTCTTATTCTATTAACTTTATAACGTTTTTACGAAGCCAAAAATGGCAGGCCAGAAACTTTTTTTACGTTAGACACGTTCTAGATTAATGATCTAGAAAAAGTATTTGAAACAAGTCAAATATAAAAGTTATAAATTCATCGAGTTAATCGATGGATTAACATAATCGGTAAGATTAATTCAGTGTTGTCTTTGGTATAATGAGTAGATAGTTTCACCAAAATTAGAAACACAATATTAGTCATCAATTTATTCGAAAAGTTAAATCATCTTAAAACTTTTCATAAATCAAACACCGCATATATTAAAATTTTGATAAAATTGAAAACAGTAAATCATTGTGGCATGAAAATTAGCATTTACGCCGTACGTGACGTATACCTTGTGGAACTAAAACAACAGGTGCAGGATTGTTTAATCACTAATGAACCACTGCACAAAACCGTATAATACAGAATTTTTCTCCAAAACTATGAGCATCCGGCTTAATTTCTCTGTTTCACATACTAAAATTACACACGTATATGTTACAAAAAATACCCATAATCTGTTAAAATCAATTTTATCTAATCCAAACTAGTTTAAGAAAAAAGCTTGTTTAATTCTACTTTTACCTAGTCAAAACTAGAATTTACAAAGTCTTTTATTAAACAGCTACGTAATTTTAAATAAATAATCTCTGTTAATACATGTTCTCACTAACCTAACCTAAACTAACCTTAGTAACTTAACCTAATCGAATTTAACCAAACAGATTTAACCTCACCTAACCTAACCAAATCTAGTTAAGATTCAATTAGGTTAGTTACATTAATTTTAGTAAGAACGAGTATTATAAAGATTACCGGTATTAGTAAATTCTAGTCTTAAATACAAATTTTAGTTTTGATTAGGTAAATGTAGAATTAACCAAAGCGCCTTGTTTATCCTAGTTAGGACTAGGAAAAAACTAGTTTACATACTTTATATACAAAAATAACATATATAAAAAAATTGCATCAATCGAGCTCTTCCTGAACAATACAATAATTTCTCTCATAAATTGACTAAAATCACTAATATTAAACTCACTTTTACTATAAAGACGTATGAATAAGATTTCATCTAGGTTGAAATGTATTTTTGAGAAAATTGAACACGTTACCGCTTTATAATGTAACAAGCAAATTTTTTTGTGTTGTATTTGTTGGGTTAAAAATCGGCGATATGAATAAAATGACCACGTCAATGAAAATGAGAAAAATGACCGCTAAGGAACTCTCGACACGATTTTATAGGAAAAAATATCCACAAAAAAATATAACAAAAAATGACAAAGATAAATGCTGAAAGCTTGCAATTCGTTTATACGCTGCAACATGCGTTGATGGCAAAACGCCCAACGCACACAAATGAAAAAAAAAACACTATTTTTTTATGTATTTTTTTCTTTGAAAAATTCATGAAATATTTTCGGCAAACCAGCAATCACAGTTCCGTCAAAGGGTTAAGTGAAGAAATAATTCATTTCAAGTTAGAAAAAAAGAGATTCGCTGCTTGTAATATATCATCTACCAAACTGAACCGAAAACATAGTGGCCAACGTATGGTAGGATAAAAAAAGATACATTTTCTTTCATATTGAACAAACGATAAATTAAAGAAACCGATAATCTGGCGCGTTTGGATTCATAATGATCAAGTATTAGCAAAGCGCAGAAAAGGAAGTTTGGATCAACAAAATTGAAATTCAACGACGGAAATCATCCACTTTCACAAGTCGACAGCCAAGATTAAACAAAAGCGAGCGAAGATCCGGGGAAAAAGATTCTAAATCCCATCTTTTAATTCACCGATTTTAGGAGAGAATTCCGAGCGACGGCAGCAGCTGTAAAATTCCCCCCAAAAGCCTTTTCGAACACACATTTTAGTTTTCCTTTTGTGCACGTTGCCCACCCTCCTTAATCCGAACTTTGACGGTGGAAACTACTTCGCATTTTGACACTGCTTTTAATTCGTTTCCAGCGTTTCGTACCAACAACGCCTTCGGTTGAAAAGCACTTAACAACGTTGCTTCTTCTTAATTCGCGCTTCAACTCCTTCGAACGAATTTTAAATTTTTCTTACACCAAAACCCCCCTTTTAGTGTACATTTGCACCTTCGTGTTGTTTTCCTTCAAACGGGAAAACTTGTGAGAATCCGAACTTATGGTGAAGGGTTTAACATCACTTTCCATTCGTTTTAACAAAACATTTAATGCCGGTTTTTTTATTTTTAGAAATCTTTTTTTACGAAAAAACGGTTTCAATAATTTAGTTCCTCAATATAAGTCTTTATAAATAGACTTTTTAAAACATGCAATATTTATATGCGTGCATGTATGTGTGTATATTTTATACAATAAACTTCATCTGATCTGATACCACTGGGACTGAAAGATTGTCAAATAATTAAATTTTCCGGATATGTGATCATCACGCTTAAAATTTTCATAGCACCTTACAATACCCATTGAACCTACTTTAAATAATGGTTTTTGTGAGGTATAAAGGCATATATAAGGCATATACTGTATTTAATTTAATTTTTCTTTATCCCGTAGGGACCCAAAACAAAATTACAGATATATACAAAAATCAGACAAAGCAACAAAATAAATCTAAAGAATATGTAGGCTTATAACAAGAAAAAACAATTAAATATGTAATACATTAAAAAGTTTTTGTTTGAAATGCAAACATAAAACAGAATATTTTTGATGGAGACAAAGAAGGCCAAGTTTTTTTAAAGGATATGGCAGTTCATTCTACATGTTAATTGTGTTATAAGGGTAATAGACATGTATGCATCTACTGTATACTCTATACAGTTGATGCATCAATATACTGTATTATCAATATCATTAGTTGTACTGTAGTCTGAATATTGTATTGTAGAAATGAGAGAAATACTGTATAAAAAATTAAAACTAAAATATAAATTGAATATGTAATGAAAATAACCGTTACAGGGCACTTGCGACAGGTGGTAAAACCATTCGTGAGTATCGGCTGCTTGAAAATTACAATTATTTCAGCATCTCATAAGAGGAAGCTGTATATATAATTGTATATAAAACTGTATATATAATTGTATATACTGGAATTATATATGTGACTCTCATACACTGTTAACTTTGCCGAATTTCTTGTCTTAAAACTTTTATCTTCATTAAAATAAACTTTGCTTAACTTAAACATTGGTTCCTAACTTTTCAGTTACACTTCATTTTGCAGTCAACTGAACAAAAAAAAAAGACTCATCCCATCACTACATTAAATCGATTTCCTTCCATCTTTTTTTTTTGTTTCGCTTTTATACTTACGACATTAAACCCTTTCTCTTTAAATTAGAAAATTGCAGTGGAGTGTACTGAAGAGAAAAAAAAGATTCTTTCTTTGCTCGAATCCAAGTACAGTACATTCCAGAAAAAGCACACACACACACAAAAAAAGATAACACTGAAATTTTTCAGTGAAACGTGCACGAGCCTAGAATGTGGTTCTTTTCGGGATATTTCCGATGTGTGTGCGCTCTTTTTTTCACCCCTTTTCTTCTTCTTCCTCTACAATGTGTGTACGTTGGTGTGGTGGCCCTTCCATTTCAATGTCAGCTCGGTCCATTTGGCACCTTTGGCAGCACCAGTCGCGCAAGCTTTTGTTGAACTCTCGTGTCACCTGACGTCCAATCCCTTTCAGGAGCTTTTTACTCGCTTCCCCTAAAAAAAGGTCAGATCGAGGCTATTCCCTGCTTCTTCTTCTTCGTCTATTTTTCCTAACTCGATATATTCTGTCGTCGAGAGAGGAAAGTGTAATACGGTCGTTACAACCTTTTGTGCATAGAGTGGATGACTCTTTCCACCATCGAGGGAGTCGAAGTAAAATTTTCAAATAGAAGAAAAAAAGAGACACGTGTGTATACGCACTCATTTCTCCACGTGAAGAAGTTCTTTTGTTAGCTTTTCGAGGTGTAAAATTTGATCGATGGTGGTATGTGTGCGCGAGTGAATGTGGCAGTGTCATTATGTGACTACTAAGTGCGGGCGCGAACCTAACCTTTTCTTAGTCTGGTCACACATTACTAGACAACTTTCAATGCGTACAAAATACTTTTCAACTGTCAGTTTGTTATTAATGCGTAAGTAACAAAGCGAAACTACGTCTCACTAAATTTCGACATTACCACAGAAAGGTACCGGTCGCAATACAGTATATTGTATTTAGTGGTTGAATGAGGTATATTGAGAAATAGCATTGCATTACAGTAGTACCTAAACATACCATTAGTTCACAAAACATAATATAGGAAGTTTTAGATTGTGAGGGTTCCATTTCTACGATTTCACTACAATGCGACGAATTTCCGATTTACCTTTTAATTTTATGGTAATTTCGGTATACGCGACTTTTCGATTAATGTGAACTTTCACTTTTGGATAAATCAAGAAAATATTTTTGATGAGTTTAATTGACATCCTCTATATAGTTTTCAAACTTTGTGTTTGTTTGTGTATGTATATATCTGTGAACATAAGACAGTTTTCTGTTTGTAACAAGTTACTAAGTATAATAGAAACAACAATGAAGGTTACAGCAATTTTGTTGTTTGTGGTTAGTAACGGGTTACTAAGTAATAAAAAAAAACACAACACTAATAATTACAACCATTCTAGCACCCTTCATTGGTGACGGGCATACAGCTACTGTAAAATAACAATGGCAATGTAAATTAATGTTATTATAAAGTGCCTACATAAAAGTCTGCCATAATGACATAAAAATTGACCTTTTTCTCTTTACAATTATTTGCTGCAAAAGTTACTTTGAATTTTCAGTATACCAAAACACAAATTATATGAAAGCCAAGTGTCTCCTCTCTGTCTGTAAAGAAACATTTCCATAACAAATAAAAACACACTTTGCATACAAGAAAAACTATAACAACCATAACAGGTCGGAGTTTAGTAACAACCATAACAATACACAAAGAGGAGAATATCTCAATGTGCTATAGTACAGGTTATGTAGCCCTATTAATAAGATAAGTGAAACGTAAAATTTTTTTTGTGAAATATTATATTTACATAAAAATTTAATATATTTTGATATTTCTATTTATTTTTAGGGGAGGGGGGCTAAAATTAAAAACATAATTGTGCGAAAACTATTTAATACACGTGATCTTTCGGCTTTCAAATGTTTTTATCGGATTACACACCCAATTTCATCTTCTGTCCTCACCATTCAGTGGAAAATCTCATCATCTTGTTTACCTATAATCCAACGGTTCTTTTAACGATGATCCATCATTTTGGAAGATTGTTTTAAGGGTAACTCGTTCTTATTTTACGTCTCATTTCGGCCAAAAGTCATTGGAACAGCTGCGTTTGTTCTTAAGCTCACGCGACTGCGTTTATTTCATTAGTGAAGCTAGCTTTCAAGCAACCACCAGACTGACACTAATCCTTCAATAAGCCTTTACTACAAGTGTCACACATTGCTTGCCAGATGGCTGAGTTCTAAAAATACACCCCCAAACGAAAACTAGAAAAAAAAACATAACAAAACAAGAGCCAAACACAAACCCAACAAAAAAAAAATTGGAGGAAATGCATCGTGAAGAGGATGTGGAAAAGATACAACAAAAAAAAATAATCATTATCTGGTTACCATGGTAACGGGAGGTTTTGCTTCCCAGATAAGAAGCGATTTTCTAATCCGCTAAAGCTTCGAGTCGAAACTTCGCTTCATGTCTTTTCTGTTGTTTTTCTCTTTTATTTTTGTTCTTTTGTCTTTATCATGGAAACTGATCGTCCCAAGAGTGCCCAATTCCATCTTCTCATAACCTCGTGTTCCAAAAAGAAAATAATAAAAATAAATAAAATAAATAAATAAAATAAAATGACTGCTTTGGGTTTGGAATCTGCTTGAAATTTTCTGTTATGTGGTTTTCTTCATAATCGAAATTGGGGATTCCAACTCTGAGCGGTTGCTTTGGAAACAAACTTAAGTTGTTTTTAGATGGGTTTTTTTCTTTTATTTGTTTGATTTTTCTCATTTCCAAAATTTCAAAAGCAGGTCACCATTGTAATAAAAAATACTAAGTTGTTTGAAAACTGAAATCGAAATTAGTTCAATCTTTGGAATTCGGCAAATAAAACAAATAATAAATAAAGGGCTTCAAGCAATACTGTATAATGGTTAAGTCAATCTTTGTCAAAAAAAACCAAAACATTTTACATCAAATTGTCCCTCAGTACTGTTTCTAGCTGGTTACTTTACCACTTCCTAGGTTTTTTAGAAAATGGCAGTATAATATATAAAATTACCTCATTGCTAATGACATTCTATGGAGTTTCTAACCAGAAAAATGGTTCTCCTAATGGTTCTTCTAATAAGCCTATGTAACTTACCTCAAGTTACTTTAAATATTAATGACGTTAACTGTTCCTATGTGAGTATTCAGTATTGGTCATCACAACTGGCTGAGTATATCATTAATTCATAATGATTTTTCACGATGTAGACCTATAAAATTCATGAAGCACATACCTCACTGTTTCAATGTAGTAGTAATATACACATAAATATTTTTATTTAAAGCATGTTTGTATAAAGTTTTACGCGAGCAAACCATATTCGTCTATGTTTAGACCAATACTTTCAAATAAAGCTTAGATTTTTAAAATATTTTTAGAGCCAACTTTAGTTTTCTAGTATTACCCACACTTATCCGCGCCAACGAGATTTAAAATGCGAATTAAATCAAGTAAAATATTCGCAAACATTTCGACAATAATGGGACATAATAATGGCCTATAACCAATTCAAAAGTCTGCAATTTACTTTTTACGCAGTTACATTAAAAATATCACTGACAGAATGGTACAAAACTCGTGAAATTTGATGGTCGTAAAAGAACATCATCCTTTTGCCCCACAAATGTAAGTTATTGAGTAGTGGGAAAAATTCTCTTTTAATGCAGCCCGTTTATTCTAACCTCTCGACATTCTCTTCCTGTTTGCCCTCCCATCACCATTGCCAGTCAGTTGGATAAAAAAAAACTTACTTCCCAGCAGGGAAATAACGTTTTACGAACGAGCCTACACAATGATCAGGAATGCCATATAGGAAACTGTTGTCAGATTTAACGACTCGGCTCCTTCCTATCGGAATTTCCTTCTTCCACTCTTCTATATTTTTTCGTCTGTCTCTCTCTCTTTCTCTCTCTCTCTCTTTTTCATATCATAAAGAATCCCTATGAACCTTTAAAACTGAGAATACTGTCAAAGAAATAGAAGAAGCAAGAAAAAAATTTTCCTCCTCTTCCTTCTCAACCACCTACCTCTCTCCAAGTGTCCTTAAATGCTGAAAAATATCTTCGTATAAAAATTTTCGAGGATTGCCAATGCGAATGGTGCCTTTTGGACACATCATTTGGAGCTCATAAAACGCGAATTTACAACAGAAAAGCAGTAGTAGGGAAAAGAAGCTCTGTTTTACGACCCAGTGAAAGAGAAAAAGTCTTGGGAAGTCGTGTTCTTTCTGAGTTTCAGCTCCAACTACCACCCATCCAGACTGTCTTCTAACTTTCTTCCATCTTGCCCCTTTCAACGTTTTAGCACTAACCACCATCTTCTGACTACTATTCTACTACCGTCTAAGTTTCTCGCCTCTACTGTCTCTTTTTTCACTTTCACTACTGTCAGTGTCCACACGACTGTAGAAGATGAAGTAGAAAGAAAAAGAAAAAAGAAAATCTCCTTGGGTCGGCTTTATTACGTGCCTGAAAAAGGTCCTTAAGCGGATCCGGAAAGAAGTTTCCGGCTTTGGCTCTACGAGAACATTCGTCACCAAGTCGAGAGAAGGATCAAAAGAGCCAAGTACAACGGGGGCTTCCCGCATACGTGAAGACAGCTGACCTCTTCTTAAATCAGCGGTTTAATTCGACCTATCAGGAGCCTCTTTTTCTCTATAGTTAGACTGACACGCCGATTTTAGCGGATTACATTGCTTTTACCGTTTTAAGAAACGCCACATTTCGCAGAAGAACAGCTAAAAGGAACTGGTCTATAAACACACGCTCCTTTATTTTCCTCAAAGAAGCTATTAAAGGCAATTCGAAAAAACTTTCAATTTATTTTTTAAACAATTTCCTAATTCAATCAAAAGCAAAACTTTTTTTTATATACAGAATATATACGCGATATACCCTTTTATATACGAGATTTAAAAGGGTAGATAAAAATTGTGTTATAATAAATAACAGTATATTACATGCTTTAAACGTTTTTAATCATTTTTTCTACTGGTAACATTTTATTGGCGTCAATTCAATGTTTTAACTCATCCATGTGTATTCATTTACGGAATCTATTTTATTGTTTTAAATATCTTTATAACTAAAAAACTCTAATTTGCATGCTTTAGTGAGTGCACTGTTTCCTCATTTATCTCATGCATGCAGACGAAGCCTTATTCTAGGTGACTCAGCATCGTAACGTGTTACCATGTGACGTGCTATTGTGTTCATTATTATGGTAGGTAGGGGAATGAAATGTTATAGTCACATTTGTGATTAGGCGGACCTCTAGTATTGTTACTAAATAAATAAGATCATGTGTTTATATATTTTTTTTTATATTTTTGCTTGTTTGTGTACGCCGAATCGGATAGACTAACTACTTTCCATAAAACTTGGTACAGTAGTACTCAAGTCAAACCGCATTGCTACAACTTTTCCAAGCTTTTCAACACGACACTGCGCGTTCCTATAGCTTTTGCAAGCTTTACAGCATAACACAGCGCCAGCTACAGCTTTTGCAGGCTTTACAGCTTGACAAAATAGATAAACAACATTGCATTATGTTTGCATTTTGATTAGCTATGAGATTAATTGCTATTTTAATTTTGTTTTGTTTAATTGTGTGCTCTAGCTTTACTTAAATCAAAATTTAAAACATGATGTTTAAACACTAAACACCTGCTTGCTTGGTTTAATCTATATGAATAGAATTTAATAGCAAGCCGTCCTTTCCTTCTTTAAAATTGTGCTTTACTTCAACGCTCGCCATAATGACATTGTTTTAGAGACCAACCCAGCGTTTATTAACATTTTAACCTACTGTTTATAACCTTGACCAAAGGATTAGCTGCGACTACACCACTATTTCACAAGTACAAAAAAATAGATTTCAAAGTCTCATCCAGAAATTTCACTCTCATTAACACTCATTTTTTGGCGAATGGGTCGAGAGCAAGAAAGTTGAAGCGCTTCGGTTATCTTTGATCCTAATTAGGAACCTGCCCGTTTCAAAATCATAACCGCGCTAATGACGACAAGCTTGGGAAGTAAAACTGGTTTGAAAATTAGGCCTTTTGGTAGTGTGTGTATGAGTGTGTGTGTCGTTTTGCCCTCAAATGATAATAATAATAATAAAAAAAAGACAAAAAATGAGCATGTCACGCCGACCAAAATGAAATCATCTAATTAACTTACATGAAAACAGAAAACAGGCAACGAATACAAATTGCGAGTTGAAAATTAGCCCAATTTTATCAGTCGCCCACCTACATGCAAACACGAGCGCCAAGTTGTTGTAGCCCAAAGGCTGGATTTATTGCTTGACTCAACATGGGAATAATGGCTTCATGTTTTAACGTTGCCAAGAATATTAATTTTTTAGATGGGCGTTTCGCCAACCTGGCGTGTGTTCTCTATCATTAGAGAAAGAAAAAGAAAAAACACTAAGAGAATGAGAAGAAAAAAAAGATTGCATTCGGCAACATAGCTTTTGATGGCAACTTTCTCAGGTAGTGGTTGGTTTTGGACCCCCTATTTTTGATCTTTTTATATTTTTTTTATGAGAGTAGTTAGTATTGTACAACGAAAGCAGAAACAAAAAAGGGTTTTGAGTATATAGAAAAAATATTTTTACGCAAAAAAACAACTTAATGGAGTGTTGAGACAAATATGAAATTAAGTATTCTGTTGTTGTTTTGATATCGATTAGGCGTGTGTTGTGAGTATTCGTCATTACAAAGCAATACATACGTACATGTTAAATACAAAAAACATGTTAATTCCTCAAAACAGGCCTATTATATATTTTTTTACAATGTTTAATGTTGATAAATATATTTTGTTTCTTGCATTGGCTTAATAAATTTTGTTCCTCTATGACACATTATAAAATGTTATTTTTTTTTTTTTGTTCTATTTTCAACGAAAAAGCTTAACACAACAAATAAACCCGCGCGGAGGCTCAATTAGAAAACCGCGTTTTCTTGTTTTTATAGTAATTAAAAAAGAAACAAACACTTAATTGAAATTCGATGAAACCTCCCACTAATTTTATTTTCTGCAAACGTTATTTTGAACATATTAGGAAAGTAAATATTGATGAGCACGCAAATGTTTACGTTTAAACATTCTTTTAACAATACGAACTACACAGTACATGAATACAGCATAGCACATAATTTTTTTTTTAATTTATGTCAACTAACGTATATTGTATACTCTATTATTATGTGTCGATACTTGTATATGATGATTAAAACATATATTCCGCTTAAGCTTAAAAACGTGAGTACAGTATATGTAAATAAATAAAATAATTTGCACAAAAGTGGCTTTATGTACTTCATTACAAAGAAATTTTTAAACATTTAGGTTTTTTTAAAACAATATATTTAAGATAAACCTAAATTACTTTTCTAATTTCGGTTTTTAATAACACAAAAACAAAAATAAGTAAATAAAACAGTTTTCCACATAATGTTCGCCATCTGTGAAAGTTGTCTGCACATGTTTGTACGTCGGTAATGAAATGCGTTTGTAGAATGGTGTGTGTGATTATTAAAAATGGCGACCCCTCAGAAAAACGGTTTAATTCATCGCGGAATAAATCGAGTCAAAATCAGGCATACAACACGCGGGGAAAAACATTTCACAGATAGTGAACATATTGCGGATAACTGTTTCATTCTACTTGTTTGTTTAGAAACTAAATAGGAAATGTAACTTGTGTACTCTCTGTATATCATGTAAAACAGAAAAAAAATATACAAAATATTTTACTATTACGTTTCACAATATTTATTTTCAACGATTAAGTTGAGACTATTTTTTACTCTTAGTGTTTTTACTGTACTACACTTAAGCAAAGTCATGGTGCTTTGAATATTGTAGTGTTGAAACTTGCCAATAATCGCGTATCAACTTAGTGAGAATAAGTATCAAAAAAAATAATGTAAGGACAGTCTTAAAATGAAACAGAGTGTCGCCAGCACTATTCCTTTTTTCGAAGTATCAGTTTTCCATTTATATCAATCAACCCAGAACTTCTGTTTTTTCCTTTTGATAAACTATACCACGGTTCCACAGCGTCTCGCTTTAGCCCATCAAGAGGATTGTCTCATTTTTCAGTTGACATTTCAACTGCACTTGCTTTGTGATAGCTTTTCTCAAAATGCTTTTGGATTCTGACACCACACATATACAGTTGCCACCACAGACTACTTTACTTACTTACTTCACTGAACCCAAAGTAGCAGTCACCTTTTTGATGACCCTACTCTTTATATTTTTCTTTAAAAAAATTGTCTTTTTTATATCTTTAACACTGAATCATAGCGATACATCAAACCACCAGGGGTTTGCTGACGGACCGGGAAGAGAGCACATGTAACAAAGAGACTAAGAAAGAGAGGAGAAAAAAAAGAATGGTCAGTGCACACTGGTGACAAGCAGACCATCAAACTCAAAGCATCTGAAACCCTTTTGGTTTGACAGAGAAATATGGTCTCCAGACACTTTTTTTGAACTCCCTTCGTCCTCCATTTTCTTTGCCCCTTTTTTTCATCCCTCACATTGAAGATAGCAAAACGCAGAGGGGTAAAGTAAGAAAAAAGTATATATATAAAAAAGAGGATAAGGTTCATCGGATTCACACCGAGTGAAGCTGCATTTTGTGGGTAGTCACGTGATTAATTGCCAACCCACAGGAAGAAGGGAAATATTATTGGAAGTGACAAGGAGGATTTCTCGCTAGTCACCAATTGTTTCGCGCCATCCCTACTGATGGATTGTGAGGGGAATGTAAGGGTCATTTTTGTCATCTGTTTTTTCTCCACCAATCCAAGACCAGCGTCCAAAAAAATATCCTCATCTACCCTTCCAGGCAAGTTGAACAACTTGGCCAGACCCGTCAATAATCGATTCGTCTTTAGTTCTCAAGAGAGAGAGAGAGAAAGAAAGAGAGAGTAAAAGGAAAAGCGAGATGGAGGAAAGTGGTTTATTAATGGTATAGTTGGAGCAAACCCGTATGTCGTGTGTGTGTGTTTTTGGTGAATTTCCTTCACCACCCAATTACGACACGACCTTCCTGAGTGGTCTCTGTGAGATGAGACAAAAGAAAACCTAAAGAAATAAAGATGAAAAGATAAAAAGATGGAAGTAGTATAAAGAGGGGGGGGGGGAGAAAACGATGATGATGGAAGGGGAATCGAAGCAAAGAGAATCCACGACGAGGGCAACCGTTGAGTAATTGGAGCAAATACCATAAATGGAAGAACGAAAAAATGAAAGACAAACACGAGTGTGTTGTGATAAAGAAAATTAATCGGATGAAAGAAGACGACTGCAGAACAAGTAAAGAAATGCATAATCCATATATAACAATGGTTACATAAACTATTTTCTCATTAGAAAAAGAGTCACGCTTTCTTCTATTATCCTCACAACTATGGTCGTCTCATCATAATCTCATCATAATCATACTAAAGCAAATTTTCGTATAGTTATTCCAAAGAATACCTTACTGTTTGAAAACCGACTAGTGAGTAGGCTATATAATACACTTTTTGAAGAACAATTGAAGGACTCCGGGCAATATAACGACGTTTTTTCCAAAAAATAGCATTTTTACATCAACCTGTTCTTCAATGACTGTTTCTAGCTATTATGTGTTTAGTAGCTTTCAGCTTAGTTTCACCAAAAGGTTACAAGGATTACCACCAAATCAGTCATATGTATCAATTTATAAATAGTTAATGAGAGTTAATAAGGTAAATTACTTTTTTCACAAGATCAAGATCACAATTACAGATTAAATTAAAACCGTACATTGTAAATAACCGTTAAGCCAGTAAAGAATTATTTTATTGCAATGCAACGATATTTCAGTGTCAAAAAAGTTCTCAAGTATTTTCATCTGATATCGTGTGTCACTTTGCAACAAAATCGATAGATTTGTGACCAATGTTTATCGTGCATTTTAAGACGCTAACGTTACTAGTTAACTTTTGCTGATAGCATTGTACTGCTCGCAATGCAGGTTTTCAAGCCATCATTCACCAAGACATTGCTTGACCACATATAAATAAACAGTTTCAAAAATAACTAATTAGTTCCTTATAAACAGAAAATTCATCATGGAAGCTACTCAAAATAAATCACTTTGTTAGAAAAATGAAAAAGAAGAAGAAATACTACCGCTATCACTCTTGAAGCAATATGACATAAAATTCCAAGAGTGGAAACCGATGTTCTCCATCGGTCAACCGGAAAACCTGTTCCAAAACGATCGATCGGTGGACAAACCTTTGTTCGGTTAATCTAGGGAACCGCGAAATTTGAACCGGCAGCTTCTGTGGTCAACACAGTCGAACTCTGTGGCCATAGCTTGTAGACCAAACTTCTATTTTACCCCCACCCCCAAGTCCCCACCCTTTAACGGCACATTCTCTCATGGTTGTGGTTGCCATCAGTTCGACGGTCCAAAAGCCCGTTTGAAATCGCCTCATCGAAAGCTCCATGGTTCAGTACTAGACAAGACGCCATTCACACGGAATAAGCAAGTGGCAGCCATGACAGGAATGTCTAATCGGACACAACACTAACCGAGCAACAACTTTTCCTGCCAATATAAAGAGCAAAAGAAGCAGAAAAAATACTAAGCGCGGCTTCGAGTAGAAACATGAGACGAGAACATGGTTTCGAGTTGGTAGAGTGATTATGAGCGCGAGCAAGTTTGATGGACATTATTAATACGAGCCAAGAAAAAAGCAACAACAAAGCTTAAAGATCAAAATCAAGTACCCTTCAAATGGTAGCTGTTGAACCTGTAGCTCCTTAATTTGTGTTCGTTTATAGCTAAATTAACCATATCTTCTAAAAAAGAATTTAAACGCAACTCGTATGCAAGTACAATACCGGTATACAGTATAATTAAAATTCAGGATTCGGGGCAATATGGTGTTAAGCCA
The DNA here is from genome assembly GCA_034695005.1 of Cryptops parisi. Taxonomy (NCBI): domain Eukaryota; kingdom Metazoa; phylum Arthropoda; class Chilopoda; order Scolopendromorpha; family Cryptopidae; genus Cryptops; species Cryptops parisi. The sequence continues at coordinate 19,889 of JAQIWH010001675.1, forward strand.
CACTTTTTCAAAAATACTTATATTAACAATATGTATTGATTTTGTATGTCTTGGATTATGTAGTAATTATATAGTGGTTTGTAAATTTTTTGGGAGAAACACTGTACCATACTAATTTTTACTTTGATAGATTTATTATAGGTAACTGTAACTTTGAAGTTTTTTATATTCAGACTGTTGTGGATATGTTGTATTGTGGATGCGATTTACGACCCCAGAAAGTCGAATAAAGCAAAATAAAACAAAAAAATAAATACATAAATAAAAAATGACATTTTTACATCAAACTGTCCCTCAGTACTGTTTCTAGCTTGTTACTTTACCACTTCCTAGATTTTCTAAATAAATGAAACAGCATAATATAGAAAATCGTCATGTTGCTCAGTATGGTACTTAATAAAGTTTCGCGCTAGTAAAACGGCTTTCTTGAACAAGTTCACAAATGTGGCTTATCAATATATTATTTAAAGTCCCTCACTTATAGTGTATATTCACTTTACTAAAAGCGAGCACTGGCCAAAACACTTCACATTCTTTACCGACTGAACTATACGTTTTCATAAAGAGACTTTTCACTAAAATAGCTCCGTTTATAAATCTGAAAAAAAAAATGGAAAAGAATGATAATAAAAAAGCTCAATATACACAAAACTATTTGCGTCACTAAACCAAATCAAGAGACCATTAAAATAACGTTGCGATGAAAATAAAGATGTTTATGAAAACTCGCCAGTAGCCGTGGGGAGGAAAAAAATTAAATCTTTTCGACGCATATGTACATTTCTCCAAGAACGTTAATGGAAGAAGAGGTTTAACAGAAATTGCATAGAAAGGAGCAGTAGTGGTTTGGTGGTGTTGGGAAAACGAAGCAAACAACGAGTGATAAATTCACGCCCCCCTTATAAAAAAGTAATTGCCTATTACAATGGTGATAAAAGCGGGAAGCGTCGCATTGAATGAGCGTAATAAAAAAAAAATTTTTTTTGGACCAAAAAATAGCAGTAGTGACCGAAAGTGGAAGCTTTAGAGAAGAGTAGGCGGCCTTTACTTTGCGAAATTCTCGACGACAGGTTTACGACATGCAATATCGAACTGACCGAGGACCCGAAACGGCCCAACGATACGAGCCAAAACACCTAGCGAGGCGAAATCGTCAGTAAATTTGGGTGTTGTCTTGGGTATATAAAATTGCTGCTTAAAGAGCAATACAAGCGCACTATATCGTGCATATACTGGTAGGATTGGCAATTCAAAGTCAAAAAAGTTGGTTTATAAAAAAAATATTTACAAAAATTTCTAAGCAATATCTTTTTCACAACCAAAGCATGGGAGCAAAGCATCTGAACACTATAATCACCAAAACCCACACTCACAAACGCATTCTTCAAACACAATGCATCTGTTCACGTATAAGTCTTAAACGATGAATTTCATCGATTGAAGTGTTTTTGGCGTTTGAATTGAAGAGCTTCTGACAATATAATGATAAGCCACATTTTAAAAATTGTTCAAGAAATCGGTTTTTCTGGTGAGAAACACTATAGTGTACCATACCGAACAACAAGGAGATTTTATATATTATGCTAGCCCTTTCTGGAAAATCCAGAAAGTGGTAAAGTGATAAGCTAGAAACAGTACTGAGAGAGAGTTTGATGTATAAATATCATTTTTAAAAAAGTGTGGCTTATCATTCTATTTCCTGGAGCCCTTCAATTATAAGATCTCAATTAAAACCCCAAACATTACAGACATATTAAAAAACCGAGTCTCTAATTATGGTGATCTTATGCTGAAGGACAATTTTTTGTAATGAATCGAAACAAAATCAAGAAAAGTCGATGATGGTATTGTCTTTCCATTTTGATGATTTGCGTAAATGACACAACGACCAAGGAAAAAAATAATAATACCAAATTTCCAACTCTAATTTTTCATTGAAAAATATTCTTATTAATGTTAAGTACCACGGGAATTACCGAAAATCTTCAACTAAAGATTTAATTAAACCCAAACTGAACTGAAATCCTACTTTCGATGCTAAAAAAGACCAAGCGCAATTAGGTTTTTTTCTTCTCGAAACGTTAGTGAAAAGATTAAGATCCATTATAAAAGTTTTATTCTTCAAATTAAAAATGAACCAAACTCAAAACCCTGATGAATCGATTAGAAGAGATTGATTTAACGAGAATTTGATCGAACAAAAATAGTAAAAATTTACCAACAAAAAAAAAGCAATGTCTAAATATACAGTACATGCGTTAATAAAATACAACTAATTCTTTAAAACTTATGATTATTCGCTTGATTTTCAACTTCTAAAAATATTGACAAACAAAAGTATCAACAACAAAATTTAACGTGCAAATAAGGTTTCGCTTAGAATCTTTGTCAAGCAATAAAAGGAAAGCTAAAGGAAGAATTGCGAGAAAAGTGGTGTGTAAAAAATTAAATTTTTAGTCCATGTCAAAATAATTGTATAATTGAAGGGCTTCGGGCAATATAGTAATAAGCCACACTTCTTTTCAAAAATTACATTTATACATCAAACTGTCCTTCAGTACTGTTTCTAGCTAGTTACTTTACTATTTTCCAGTTTTTTCCAGAAAATGGCAGCATAAAAAATCATCTTGTTGGTCAATAAGGTGCTATATGCGAAGTTTCTCACCAGAATAACGGTTCTCCTGAACATTCTTAAAATATGGCTTATTATTGCATTATTCGAAATCCTTCAATTGTATCCATACACTGTGAAACATCTATTTCATATAATTTCGTGGTCATATCGGTTGTGAAGTTCAATAAACAAAACTAAATTAAAAAAATGATAAAAAATATCTCACCGCAGTTTTTAACTATTATACGGTATCACGTTTAATTAAAATTCACTCTGTGGTTAAATGACGATTCCCAAAACATCCACCCACCAAAACATCCACCCAATAAGTACTCACTCATTTTTCATACTCTAATAACCCCCTAAAAAAGAAGCCCGATAAAACAAAGGAATCCCACATCATTAGTGGAGCATTCATTAATTTCAAAATTCATGTTTCACATTCGGTTTTTTTTTTCCAATTTTTTTTCTGTCGAGTTAGACATTTGAAAATGAAAAGAGCTGATGAAAACAAATGTTCTGTTAGTTTCAAAAACTGTAGAGTTGTAGTGGTAGGTGACTAATTTGTGCTCCGAGAACAAACAATACCCGCTTTATCCTCGAGACAAGCCCCAATGTCGTTGGGAACACACCAAACGCCTTTTATTCTGCCACACTCTCTGTTTCGCCCTTCCTTGTACGTTTTCGTCTGTTCTTTTTCCAAAATAACCTAACGTTCATTAATTTTCTCATTTTCTTTTAGCGGTCACAACCGCGCAACCGCAACTTCGCCCACAACCAGCGATAATTATTTTCGCTACGGATCGAGCCCTTTAGCAATGAAATCCCACACACACATAGTACATACAAAAATAATAAAAAATATATATATCAAATTGGGTTCTGCACAAGCCAGTGTTCGCTACCTTCCATCAACATCTGTCAAGCTTAAGTACATAATCATGCATTAGATGAGTCAAGATTTTTTTTACATTCTTTTTCTCTTTCCTTCGACTTCTTTTTTATAGTCATTATGAAAGTAGATGTTCATTACCGGTTTCTAAGAGTGAAAAAAACTACAAACGTAAATGATAATGCGAAATAACGAAAGTTCTGATTGCTCACCCAGATGATAGAATTAACTCGAAACTCATCTGTTAAATGAGACTCGCTATAAAAACATTCTTTGAATTACTTTCCAAAATATATATCCATAATGTGAAAACTTAAAAGATTGAATCAGCGATTAACTCCATAACATTTTTTAATAGTCTACTTTATTTTAATTTAACAATATTACGTTCTGTTTTAAATTTTGTTGATATTTTCAACATTTTTCAAACTAACCTATGGTAAGAAACCTATGATAAAAATAGCATTTAGTGAATTAATTTTTATTTCAAACTTTTATTTAACATGGTTTGATCGTGTGTGCGTGTGTAAATGTATGTATGAGTGTATTTCAGTATCTTTGCGGTTTGTTTTGACCAACTTTCCGATATCCCAGAATGCAAAAATTTGAACAAACAGTCCGCAATAAATTCAATTCTATTAAATTTTGAACAGATTAATGCCGTTTCGATTTCTAGAAAGTGTCACGTGTTGTTTTTCTGATAGAAAGTGTTGCTGACGTTAACATCCACATACTTCAATTAAAGCATTTTATACATAAACACACATATATATTATTTATAGTTTACTACATACGGTTTATCCAGGCAATTTTCTTTTTTGTTTATTCGTTGAAATAAACACAACACAAATCAACGAAATTATCTTTCCACGTCTTTGTCTGAAATACTATTTATAAAAAATTTAAACTTTTATAAATACATTTTATTTTTAAAATTTGGTTTGAAAACAAAAGCACAGTATAAATCCAAGTTAAAAGTTAGTACTAAAAAAAGTAAGTTTTTTCTTGATATTTGTTGTAAAAGTTCATAAAATTTCTTTGAAGAACCCTTGTTCGGACATTACGAAAGTTAACACGTATAAAGAATTTTCATTTAATTTGTATTGCATATACCTTAGAACCGCTTTTTCCAAATGGGGTTCCGTGGAACCTTCGGGTTCTGCGAAGTAAAATTAGGGGTTCCGTGAAAACATCCAAAAATTAAATAAATTGTACTCATTAAAAGTTTAAAATATTTTAGGCACGATTATATCGGGTAAACGAGACAATGGTTGATCACTTATACTGCACAGCTTGTGTGATTGGCAGCTGCATTTATTTATATGGGCCACAAAACTTGCATAGTTACCTTTTAACCTGAAGAAATATAACTTTCAAGATACAATTTTTGAATAAAAAGCAAGGATAAAAAAATCCTTGCAGCAGCTTGAGAGATAGAATTAACTCTATTAGCTCTGGAAATAGCTCTAACCAGAGCTACTGGGACTCGGAATGATCAAACTACTATACATGCAATCTTATAGGCTATTGTTATACCATATCTTAAATTTTTAAGGTACTAAAATTGAACCCGGAAACATTTTCGCCTGCGGCGCATCATTTGGTGTGCTTTAAATATTGAAGGGGTTCTGTATTATTGTACAAAATATAAAAGGGTTCTGGCACTAAATATTATTGGAAAACACTGCCTTAGAAATAATTTTCATTTTGACGTAATTTAAAATCCCAATGAATAAAAGTACCGTACAGTACGTATATACGCATTGGTGTATGAAACCTACTGAACACGCTTACAACGACCACAGTGTGTTCGTTCCATCTCATTCGGTGTTCGCTACTGATTTAATAATTATAAATTCAGCACAAGCAACATTAGTTATAATATTCACGTGTATCATTCATAATTTATAGTAGTATGCTTTACATTTTTTCGATGTAATACCGTGCATCCGGTCTATCTCTTTTCCACCATAAAAGTTCAATATTTGCTAAAGGTATACATTACAACAGTGATTAAAAGTACATCCAATCAAGTAACGGAAGAGTATTTTCAAATTTTATGCAGAATATGACATATTCTTTTTTCGTAACAGTTCTAGCGATTTGTATATACGCTAATATACTTTGTTACAATAGCTAAAGTTTAAATATTTGTTCAATGTTTAAATCACGATAATGTAACACCTTATTTTTTAAATTGTTACTGATCCTTTTTTGTAAAAGCGTGGTAAGTAACATTTTCACAATTTCTAGGAAAACACGAAAATATCTGAACTTGCCTTGCTGACTATAGGCTACTTCATTTTCATTTTCATTTTTACATTGTTTATTTCCATTAAAAATACATTGGCATATATACAATTAAACAAAACAAAAATCATGCGGTATCTTAGTAAAACGAAGGTATTAGAAATCCACACTTTTTGTACTAATATCTTTACACAAATTGCCTTTTTGATCAAAAGTTTGCATTAGTAAGTTAAAATTGCACCTAACCACTGCCTTGAAAAGGTAGTGTTTAACTCGAAAATGCTTCTAGGTTATTTTTGACAAAAATGTTACTTAACATCCTTTTACATCAAGGCCTTCAATTACTGTGATAGTTGTTTGTCAACCCCCTCCCTCCTCGATGATATAAATCAATATCTTTTCAAACTAACATTTTTTTATCGCGTCAAAATCAGATTTTCCACTAAACACGGTAAAAAAATCAACCAACAACAACAACTAAGTACTAGGTAATAAAAATTTTATGCGAAAAACAAATTGATTACGATCTGATGAGAAAACTCTGTCACACATTTTCTCAATTTTTTTTCTTGTTCTACTATCTTTTTTTACTACCAACATCATCACCACCACCACCCAACGTTCCAATTAAGCGTAACGAATGCAGATTGCCGAGCTAATGATTTTTACAAGAAAAGCCTTTCATTTTTGCTTTAAGTGATGGCAACCTGAGATGCCAACCTTATTGCTTACATTCCTAAACGATGGGCTGGCTCGTTACTTAAAATGAAAGAAGACCACTTTCTTCAAGATGGCATCTTCTGCAGTCCAAGAATTCCTTTACCAACTTAGTGGTAAACTATCTCTTCTTTCTTCGACCCAAAGTCGCCGTAGTCAATCGATAGCACATTCTTTAAACGCTCATAAACATGCTGGGCCTTATTTTCCATTTTCGATCCCTTTTCGCCGAATATGCCTATAAACTCTTTTGGACATACAAATGAACACAAAGTTATTTTGAGACGCCGAACTTTACCAAAAATCCTTATTTCAATTTCAAAAACAGATTCTCCGAATGTCTCCAACTTTCGATACCGGATTTGTAAGTCGAGCCAGTTCAACTTTAAACATTTCGAAAATTCCCGAACTTATGTAATTTTGGTTGCAAAACTATTTTATCTTGATTTCGTTCGATTCGCTTGTTTGGATTACACTTTGTCGCGTAATATCCGAACGCAACTACTGTTATCTTGTTCATATTAAGTTCTAACCTTATTGATTCCCTGGGGTTTGATTCCTAACCCCAGGGTTGCAAAGTAATTTTGACGGGTAGCGACAGATTTTTGATAAAATGTCTTCATCCGATATTTTAAAATAAAATAACGTGAAGAGTATGAGTAGGTTGATTGGACGAACAAGCGAGAGAAAAAGCATTTGAGAAGCTTTTATTAGATTCCAACAATAAAAAACACAACAATGCATACCATGCCAACTGATTTTCATTAACAGTTTAGTTTCCACAACACCGTCAACATCTGCACCACATACCATACTGTACCGGTAAATAACCAAGGCCAAAGAAAAATAAAGAACAACATTTTCCAAAAGTTCCAAAAGTTTTCTTCATCCAACAAAAATGTCCACAAAAGTGGGTCCTTAAAAACGATTTTTTTTTTAATTATATATTCTTGTTATTTTTCAGTTTTTGTGTACATTTTCCTTCTTTAAACTGACAATATTGGGTCGCCAATATTTACAAATTTTGGGTCGCAAAGAAAAAAAGTTTGGGAATCACTGGTTTAACTGATGAGCAGTTTTAAATATAATTTCTTTTTATAAAAAAAACACCAAAATAAAAAAAAAACAGCAAAAAATTTGTATTTTTCATTCTTTCGTTTATGAAACATCGAGTCATTTGTTTCAAACATCCTCAACAGGTAGTACGAATAGAAGGTTGCAAGCAAATTTATGGAGGTGAGGAATTAAACTTGTCACTTTTCAAGCAGGACTTCTTTTTTCCGAAACAAAAGAGAAACAACAGTCAGCAATAGCAACAACTGTAGAACTGCAACAAGAAACAACAATAACAGCAAGGAAAGCGAGGCGAGAGGAATTTATTTTCCACCCACAGGAAAAGCAAATTGCAGAGCTCTTTCTCTCTCGTCCAAAGAGCCAAAACAAACTTGCCTCCAGGTGAGGCTTAGGTGAGCATCCAAAACCGCTCACGGTCGATCCAACTCCAGATAAGGAGATTTCCATGACAAATTACGATGCAACCGAGCTTATTGCCAGCCGATTCGAGGGCCCCCGACATCAAATTAAAACAGGGGGAAGAGCAATTACCAGCCCTAATTACGGCTACGCCTATTAATATTCCACGATATGACCCTGCTAATGAAACGGTATGTCACCCTTTTATCCCACGACCGTATCCCAGCCTTTGTGCCAACGCAAATTAGAAGCAGAAATACACCCCCCCCCCGCTTAATGGTATCCACTGTGTGTGTCTTTCTATGTGTGTTTATATATATATATATATATATGTATGTGATGTGCTGTGGAGACGACAACGACGACAAAATTTTGCTGCTTCAATTAGCATGTTAAACAACCTGAAATACTCATTTCCAATTCGGACGAAGTGAACGAAAAGCATTATTTAGATTCATGCTTGTTTTCTAATAATAAAACTTGGTGGACTTAAAAGTTTTATTTAAAAGAAAAAAAAGCATACTTTGTTGTTTCTTGATAATTCTTATTTAAGATCCTACTAGTTTCAGACCACGATAGGCTTTACATCTGTTACAATTAGAATATCTTTCATCCACTAAAAAAATTGTTTAATAAAGAAAATTTAACCTTGCCTATGTTGAAATTACATCGTTTCTAGTTTTCATTTTAAAGTTTTTACATAAAAATAAATAAATACTAGAATAAGTTGATTAAAAAAACTTCCCTTTGACGTGTCGTGCAAAACAAGATGAACGTAATGAAATATTACCACAAAAAAAATCCTACAAAATTTTTTTTTCACATCTACAAATTTCATTATTTTATTTGAAAGTCAATTTTCTGAAAAAAATTTATTAATTTTTTATGACAGAAAAGCTAAAAAATCGAATGTAAGACACAATAATTTTTAAGGCTAACTTTTCACACTTTATTTTTAGTTCATTAAACCGCTTTAGGGTACCTAGAACATTTCAAATTCCAGTTATTTTTTTATAACAGTCATAATATAAAAAACCGAAAAGTGTCAGGCCCAATTTAAAATAACAAAAATATACAAAATCAAATACCGGTACTGTATGAACTTTCAGAAATAGTGTTTATGGATTCCAATGCACTAAAAATCAACAAACCTTATTTCTCACAGGAGTTTAAAAAATAAGCACTCAACTTAGACTTGAGCTTTAATGGAACACTGTACTACTAGATGGCGTATTGCATGGTTATCTAAAAGGTTTCGAATCAGATATTCAATGTTATAATGTAAAATAGTCTGAATAGTACCTCAAATACAAAACTGCAGGCCATGCCCCCAAAATAGAATAGTTATTCTATTACTCTTATCATCTTGAATATGTCATCTACAAATCTGCCAATAACAGTTATATTTCCAGACACTGCAGAGTGCATTTGCTTCCTATACTGATGAAAATCACATTACAACTTGCATATCCAAATGCATCTCTGCTTGGAACCCGTTTGACAATGCGATGTTTCGATCGAGTAAATGTAATGAGATATAGGCTTACCATATAATCGATTTAAAGTTTGATGTAGAGTGACGTTGTGTATTCTACAACGGTGGATGCATTCCATGTAACTACAAGTTGAACATGCAGAACAAGGAACATTGTCGTTAATCAATACTTTACGAACGTTATTGAAAATGAATGCATTGTACACAGTGACTCAAACGTCTAAACTCGCAAATCAAATAGTTTTTACACAATACAACATATAACTTCTTGCAACCGGTGCATTATTTGATTTTTGTCTGTGGGAGATAAATCT
>JAQIWH010001676.1:0-29639 GCA_034695005.1 Cryptops parisi
AAACTTGTATCTTCATACTGTAGGCATACACGTTGTACACATATAAACATATGAATTATCCCATATACAAACTAGAATCCAAATGAACCCAGGCCCCAAAGTTAAACCCAGACTAAGGTTTGAACTCCGACCCCAGAGTTGAACCTCGAAATATAGAATTTTAGTAATGTATAGTGCAAGGACCTTCCATCAGACAGAAGCTCAATGTGAACTCTTCTAAATGTACAATAGGAACCAGTTATTCATAGCAGTAACCCGAACGAACAAACAAACTATACTGTGGTGTCCTTGTAATAACACGAGTTCACTGAATTGATTATGAGAATAAAAACAACGAAAAAAAAAGGACTATGTAATTTATAATGGCAGAAGAGTTAAAAGATGTTGCCAATCACAGTTGCCAATCGGTGCCGAGCAATAATTTTAATACGATTGAAACGATTAGAATTGCAATTGCCAACGTCGTGATTCCGATCATGAGGGGGAGGGGGGGGCATACGATTAGGCGAATATAAAAACAACTGACAACTCTTCACATCGGTTCAGAATTGATGATATTTTCTTCGAGGAAATTTCTTTCGCGGTGGTGATATATTTTCGTCGATAAATCACAACAAGGGGAACATGCACTAAAGGTAAAGAACTCTCAAGATTTTGTTTCCTCTCCCTCCCCCCATTTTATTCATAGCGTATATATATGCAATTGAGTTATGATCCCTCGAGAAACATTCTTTGCCGATTCCGAGTTGCCATGATGTGAAAAATCCAACATTTAAAAAAAAAAAAACAAAAAACGCCCGAAATTTTCTCTCCTGGATATTTGAGGAGTGGTCATGTAAAGATTAACGAAATGCCTCGTAAATTCAATTTTAAGATTAACCGGAATTTCTGTTCTTGTTTTTTTTTTCTATGAAGACTTTTTCTCGAGTTGATCTTTAAAGCTAGCGAAACCAAAAACACACAAAACGCACAAAATGTGTGTAATGGTTACTGTATTAAGTCGGATGCAAATGTCGGCGATGACCGAGCTAAGGTAGCATTTCGGTGACCGGAAGCGTACAAATTCTTTCGGGTTTTTTGAAGGCAAAACGAGTTGAAAGGTGCATCTGACCTATAGTCTGTTGTTTGGTAGTTCAGGTGACAGGCAGGCTCTCAAGTGCAGCATTGGGTTCATTCATAATCTTACATAATCCAGTGACTGATATAACTTCCTGACAGATTAAAACGCTACTGTTTGTTTTTTTCTTCTTCTTCTTACTTATTTTCCATCGATTTAACAAAATTCCACTTCGCACATAAATTTCTATAAACACACGTAAACACATAAAACTTCTGCACTAAACGTTTTTAAACAAAAATTATACGTACAAAAAGTCCTTAACTTATATATATATACGATTGCGCTAATACGCGACAAATTTATTTTTAATTCACCAGTCCCATGAGACTACACTACACTAATATACAAATATGTACATTCATTCATTCATTCATTCATTCATTCATTGTAAACGAAATGACAGTTAGTTTGAGAAAATGTTGGTAATAAATGACACTATCCTCCAAACAAAATACAAACGGTATTAAAAAGCAAAAATTTTCTCAGATGTTCGTTATACGCAAATAATAATTTCGCTATTATGCGATTTTTTTTTGCGGTTGTGCACAAGAAACTGAACAAATAAATCCCCCACATTTTATGGCATTTTCGGTATATGCGAGTTTCTTTTCATACGAAGTTTTCGCAAAACGTAATTCTCGCATAGATCAAGTACTCCTTGTCCACTTGGTACAAATTTTTCAACATATTAGAACCTCTTTTTAGTTAGTATCAAATACTAGTGTTCAAAATTTTGATTTATACGAAATTTGAACAGAAAGTAACTCTCGAAGAAATAGAAGATGCAAACTATCTTTTCGATCGATTAAAACAGTAATGTCTCTGTAATTAGTATCAATTATGAAATGGTTCAACATCTTTGAGCTGTTTTGTTTTTTGGTAGGTTCCCGAAGACCTGCAAAGCTGAAATTTTGAACATAAGCTGGGTTCGTGGAACATTTTCTTGAACATCCAATTTAAATGTCGTCAATTTTGAGATTTTTGTCCCGTTTTTTCTCGAAAAGTGTTTGCTGACGACATACCTACATTTTAAACCATTTCAAGCCATCATACATTGTTGTAGATAAAGATAAATGCGTTTTTTCTTATATATATATATAGTTAACTACCTAATACTTATAGTGCAGTACCTCATTACGTGAGTAGCCATTCATTGTTGAGAGTATAAAAACCGATCCATCCAAATAAACTCTCAACATATTTCGACCAAAAATATATTTCCACGTGTTTGTTTCAGTAATTACAGATGTTTTAAAAGAGGTTATCAAAAACGCACTTTTTTAAATCACTTGTTTACCACCTCAAGATGGAATGATATTAGCACGTAAAAGAAAACACCACTCAACATTTTACTCAACTGTATAGATTCTAAAAACATTAAAAAAAATAAACAGGCAACTAAATAATAAAAAACCATCAACACGTTGGATATAAATAAACAAGTAGGGCGTTACCTGGTATTCCATACTATAAAAAATTCCTTTTTAAAAACCACCCCACCCAAGAGGTGATATTTTACGCTCCCACTCCTTACATTTTTATTATATTCTTCTTAGTGAGTGGCTACCGAATGTTTTTATTCATTCATTCGTTTAACGATACGTATATAACAAAACAAAAAAACGATTACGTTAATTAATCACGCCATTCGGAGACATAAGTTAAGCATGATTAACTCTCCATGGCTGATCCACGCTTACTAATACCGCAATACGTTATTGGGGTTCGAGATTATATAATAAATCATCATTGATCCGAGTGTCGTTCCGTGCGGAAAGTGACATTCGAATGAAGTTCCGCCGAATTAATCGAGGACACTATTTGCGTTCTTCAACAAGGTAGATAATGAATCATAGGCTTCGATATTATAACCTGACAGTCGAGTAACTCAATGGGGATGAACTTATTGCACCCTGTAGCTATTTATAAATGAAACTCCATTCACACCTGTTTGTTCGGACATCACGCACAAAAAAAATAAATAAATGGTTGGACCGACGAAAGTGACTAAGTGTTGAGATAAATTGAAGGGTATTATAATGATTAAGCCACACTTTTTTCAAAAATGACATTTGTTACATCAAACTGTTTCTCAGTACTATTTCTAGCTTGTCACTTTACCACTTCCTGGATTTTTCAGAAAATGGTAGCATAATATACAAAAAAAACTTGTTGCTCACATCTATGGAGTTTCTCACCAGAAAAACGGCTCTACTGAACAATTTCAAAAATGTGGCTTATCGTTATATTGCCCGAAGCCCTTCAATTCAAAATATAGAGTAGATCTATAATGTGATATTATAATTCTGATAAAAAAACTTTTGAATGTAAGAAGCATTATTACAGAAAATATGGTACTGTCAAGCTTATATGCGTCTGTAACTCGCGAATATAGTATACAAGAAGTCGCGATGGTTAAAGAGTTCACTACACTAATTAATACAATAAATAATTGTGCGAGTTCCATATACACTACAAACTCGATTATCCGAATGTGATGGGACCGAGCTTATTTCGGATAATCCACAATTTCAATGTATACGCCCGTTTGTTAAAAGTCAAAAGCGTTGTAAAAGTTGTAAAACAAACATTTGATGAACGAAATGTAGCGCACACTATTAAATTACAATCATTTGTTTGATAAATCATCCATAGCTATCGATATTGTCAATTTTCCGATAATGTATCGATTTTTATATTGAAATGACATCTAATTCGCATAATGTCGGATGATCGGAATATCGAATAATCGAGTTTTCAGTGTATTCGCCATTTGATACACGATGAGAAAATCTTTTCAAATTCATCGTTATACCGGTATTCGAGAAGAAATAGAAATGCATCACCTTAACAAAAACTAAGTCTCAAATTGAATCTTAAAATAAGTTAATAGTTGAAACTAGTGTGATGTCTTGTTCGTACTAAGTTTAGGTTAACACTGGAATGACATATATGCACCAAACTAAACAGAGACAAACCCATTTCCACGGAAACCATCATCAGGTGAACACATTTTGTCACCCACAATCGCTCTCATTTTATCATCAAACAACAATCGCAGATAAGCATCACCACCCTGCAAAGAGAACTACTACGTCTTAAAATAAAAGTCAATAATCGTCAACAACATTCTGTTTATTATTGCCGTCTCGAGACTCGGTAACATGCTAATAACTGACGCGGGAGTCGGTAGGCAAAGACAGGACTCTGCAAACAACATGCACGTATCACGTGACAAGCAGGTCATGGCCCGAGGGAAGCATTCCTGAGCCAGAGAGGCCTGCACTTCTCTTGCTTATTGCACCTCACACTCGCGGCCATCGCGTCCAACTATTACGACCACCGATTACTAAGTACCAACCACCACCACCAATGGTGGAACAGTGAAACGCGGAATTTCATTCCCCTGGGTCGTGCACGTACAATCGATCTCAATACACAACAAGAATGTATTCCACGTGAAATGAACATCGTCGTCCAGTGCCTCTTCTTCCGGAATTTATTCCTCGACCCAAACTGAGTCCAAATCTGGGATCCACACCACACTATTACCATCGACCTGCACCATGGGAGGGAGCGGATCTGTTGGATGATTTATTATCCCACCTGTTTCCTACCTGTTGTCATCGGTTTTGTGTGCCAAATGGTGTATAGAGGTGCGTTTAAGACCTCGGAGTCCCGCAACAAACGAGTCAATTATTACACAACTGTTACTACTACCACTGCTGGTTTTATTCTACAAGGATGATCACCGTGTTGTTGCTAGCTCAATCCTTACTGTGTGATACATCTCCAAACGTTGTTGCAACATGTGCATCGGTGTAGTTGGATTTAAAACACTTAAAATAAAAGAAGTTTGCTGTCAAAGACCAGTGTATATATAGTATATCTCTCAAGCCTATCCACTGAAGAATGGAATCTTTAAACAACACCGTAGACTAGATACTACGGATTCACAACAGGTAAGATAACCAAAATACATCTCAATAGAAGACAAATTTTTAAAAACGAAATTCTTCAAAAATTTAGTCTTCTAACCTACACATTGTTAAACCGCACTTATTAGTATTAATAAACATTTTAGGTTTATCAAGTTGCGTCAACGTCATTCACATAATACATTTTAGTAACGGTAGTAAAATAGTGTTCAAGTAAAATTTTTGTCTCAAAAGTGACTAGACGAATTTTCGAATGTGTTAGGTAAAATTACCTTTCTAATGCAGAGTTTTGAGCAAAACAACAATATCATGTGCAAAGGTAACAGTGCAAGAAGTTTGAAGTTAGCCCATAGACATAAAACGCAAGTTCAGATCTTTAAACGCGTTTTTCTCGAAATTGTAAAAATGTTACTTAACACCCTTTGACATCAGACCTTTGAAAATTATGGTAATACCTGAAACTTCATTATATTGAAAACACTTTACACAAAATAAATACAATTTTTTTTAAAAATATATATTTTTCTATTAATACAAAATGTTTCACTTTTAACCAAAACCTTTCTCGAAAAGCGATAATTGTCGGGTATTGTTATCAATTTAACTCCAAAGCGGATCAAAACATTTAAAACCAATGACAACATAAAAAATTTCCAGTTTCTCAAAATATTCACTCATTCAACCTACATATTATGTAAAAACACAAAATATTCATACATTTCATTTAAATCAATAAATTTCTATAAAAAAAAACCCAACAAAAACCACTCTAATGTTTTGTCGGTTATTGTTATCAGTCTCGTGTCCTCAACCATTAAGCCTTGAAGTGATTACAATAAGTGGAACCTACTTCAATCATTTTCGTTTTTTCTCAACAAACACATATTCAATCCATGGCATTTTGAGTGAACATCTTCCACAAAAAAATTTTGCTATTTTAAAAAATTAATAGGGCGCATTAATTACTCTGTACAGATGAAAAGATTTAAATAAACAAACAAACAAACAAAAAGCCATTTTATCAACATGAAAAATTCTGTCATAGAAAAACACATGACAAGTGGTGAGAAGGTTCAACCATTCAATTATTGGATTTGTTTATTTATTTATATTTTTTGTATGTGTCCAAAAGAACTTCTCACACACACTTCTGATCATTAGTTTTCTTTTTAAAAAAGCTTAAGAAGATTAAAAAAAAAGGTTCCACTGACAATGCTTGTTAAATCGTGTTGTTGTTGTTATTGTATGAATTAAGTTTTTTTTATATATATTTAATTTATCGAGACAATGAAAGTTCAATACCTTTCCCGTTAGGTTTTGTACTAGTTAAAAACTGATTAACCGTAATAATTATGGCAATTAAAGTTTTAAATCTACAAAGATATACTGAAATCGAACTTCAATGGATTAATTCTACACGCTTATTATATGAAGTCATGTAGTAAGTTTTTCAAAGTTTTCATAATACAGGGTGACCACAATGAAATCTAAACATTTTAATCACATGTAGTTTGAATGAAAATACGTATATATAACCATCACTAAATATGTAAATGGTGGTATACATACTAGTTTCATAAAAAATAATAATACCACGTCAGTACACTTCTACCTAGACGCGTAGGTCTAGGAGGCGGTAATCAATTTACGCCATATGTTCTGCAACATTACACCATGTCGAAAACCGTCAGAAACGTTTGAAATTTTCAAATTAGAGCTAGAAAAATGCTTCATATTTAAGATGTTTTCATAGTTCGAAATTTTTCGAACAAAAATGAACGAAATAAAACACGTGTTTCTCATGCACCCACCAACAATCGCATGTGCTGCTCAGAGTCGCCATTTTTGAAACATGAATGACTGCAGCGCCACTGTGGTTCTGACATGCACAGAAAAATTCCCACATAAACTTTACGAGTTTCCGCTTCCATTCTACCAAAAAATCATTTTTATAACCTAACGTGATATAAAATAATGTAGTTTCCAAATGTTTATATCTCATTGACATCCTGTATAATTTGCCTAGGTCTGTCTGAAGCCACGTGCAGATATTGCTCAATGGGGAGCTCACTTGAACCTTAATATATGGCTATATAATTTTTTTATTTCAGTTTAAAAATATTTGGGACCTTGTCAATTATCTATTCACACAGTCTACTGACTTAGTAATGGGTACTGATAAAACCCGATTTTCTTGTTATAACTGCAAAAAATAATTAACGCGAAGCCAGTGAGAGAATCCGATTTAATATTGGCATTTAATTTTAGAAAATTAACAGATTAGAATTTTATTAGTGCTTTTTTACAATCACCTAATATATTATTGAATATTTTGTAATTTTTAGTAATATTTTTGTTGAAAAACAAATCATTGTAATTAAAGACTTATTTAAAATGTACAAAATGTCTTCATTACAAAACATTTTGTACAGAAACATTTTTTGACAAATTAATAATTATTTTTCATTTAAAATTAATATTTTTTCTTTAAATTTAGCAGTTAATTTTTATAATTCCCAGAAAACAAAAATTTGATACTACATTTTTCCATTTATTTTTGTAGGTTACTAAACTACAAAAAATTCTATCCATTTCATAATTATGTTCACAAATTAATTTTGAACCCCCAAAAAATGTTAATTAAAAACAATCAAGTTATAACAAATCAACTGAAAAATAACAAAAATTATATTTAAAAATCAAAATAATAATGTAAAAAATATGAAATCTGAACGGAAAATTTTCATTTAAAATTATTTAACTCTTTTCACTAAAAATTTAACCAGAGTACAAACTAATACAATGCAGATTTTTTCCTAACTTACATCATTATGTAATTGTTTGTTTTTTTAACCATTTACGGTATTAAAAGATTATGCAAACAAAAGAATTTTTCATATGATTAAAAAAATAAATTCTAACAGGTCATTGTTCTGGTGATGATCACAAAAATCACTTTCGCAAAACCTGAAATTCCTACCTCACGCCATTATATATATATATCTCAATTTAATTTCTCAGATTATCGCATAAATCGACATTCGTGTCAATAAAAGTTGATTATATTTTCATGGAATCAAATTGTTCCAAAAAAATACCTGCATCTCAAACAACAGTTATTATACAGGGTGTCCCTAAACGACATACCTAAATTTTAACCACAGAGGTTACTCATTGAAACAATGCAAAAACGCCACATAAACATGGGTCCGGAAATGGTTTATTTCGGAGATAATAATACAGGGTCAATTTTTGTCATCCCTGACACGTTTTTGTCGAAATACATGTAATATCAAAAGTAATATTACTTTCACGGAAATAAAAATTTCAAATTTTACAAATAAATTATCGACATCATTTCAAACCACAGTTTACTATATACAGTTATGAAAATAAACTACACACCACTTCCTATACAAATTTTTAATATAATCCTATAACTAATCATTTTTGCTCTACTTTTCTGTCCACATAATTTACCTACAATTTATTTCGTACCTAAAAAAAACACGGATTCTTCGTGTTATTTGGCATAATTGTGCTCATAAACATCTCACATACTGACATTCGAAATGACTTACTTTCAAAAACCCGCTTATTACGTATTATCATCATCATCATCATCATCATCAAGTTCCCCCCCCCCTATGTTATGTTTTTATATTTAATTTTCATTAAATTTAATTTTTCTGGAGAAAAAAAAATTCACATTGCGTGAGATTGTTAACCTCTCGATTTGTGCATTTATGAGGAAAAAATTTGATTCGCCATGAATTTTCTTCGATTTAATTCCTCAATCCAAAACCTGATCTACACGTAACGTTTTGTCGTCAGTCTGGCATGATGAAAAGATCAGTTTGATAGAAAAACCGACGTGAAAATCGCGTCCACACCACTTATTCAGTTCATGCAATTCGTCAAACTTGCTGTCACACGTAGCAACATTCAAAGACCAAAATATTCATTTTACGATGTGCAGTCAAAACTGAAGACAAAGGTTTACGTCTAGACCAAGTTTAACAAATCTAACTTACAATGATGGAAAAATTTACATTAAAAATCCTTCTTAAGCATACTTAAACACTGTCATATACAGATATACTGCATTTTGCACATACTGTACAGTACATAATGCACAAAATAAATACATTTTTGCTTTCTGTATATTTCGATTTATGCGAATTAAAATGTATACAGTATTTTGAGTAATTCGATATTAGATTTATGCGAGTTTTTGAGTTATTCCGTTTTTGATTTCTGCAATTTTTAATTTATTTATTTATTTATTCATATACGGTATGCGACGTTTTACATTGGACTTACGCAGTTTTTAATTCAGCTTAAAAGCAAGCAGCACTGAACACTGCTGGTGGGCCCAAAACAGGAATGGTCTTTTTATCCACTTGGAAACAAGTTTTCTTATTCAAAAAAGTCAAAGACAATCCCAGACATAAGTAACTTAACAGGAATTTTTATGTATGTTAAAGAAGAACGGTTTATTGACTAGTGTCGAATGACGTCACCAATTCTTTTAAGATTCGGTCATAGCCATTTTTTGTAACTTGCTGCTGTCGTATGTGACCTTAACTTTTTAAAAACAAAAAACAAATAAAAACTAAAAAAAAAAATACATTCATTTATCAAGGTCTTGACCTTATAAATGAATTTTTTTTACAACTCTCAACTAACGTAGTTAAAGTTTCAAGGTTCTAATCATTACGTAAAACAAATAAATCAAATTCAAACAGGTGATTGCAAACCTAGAACTTATCACTAAAATTTCATTTCAATTTTTTTGAGGTGAGAAATTTTATTCCTCTCAAAGATGGCGATTAAATTTTTGAAAATACAGGTATCTTTCGATTTATGCGAGTTCCATGATTACCATTTTTCATGAGATAAATCTTTCAAGATTGTCGTTTTATTCATTTAAATCCGTTTTTCTCTATTATGCGATTCTGTGTAACAGGTGACTGAACGCAAAAAAAAAAAGTTTCACTCCATCGTGAGAATTCCGATTTATGCGATTGTGGATTTGATACCAAGTTAAACGTAACTCGCGAATAAATCGAAAACGTCTTGTATTAAACGCTTTTTGATGTCCATTGGAGTAAAACGCACTATACTGGTTCCTCAATGCTCATAACTTGGAGGGGACGAGTTATATTACAGTAGTTCCACATTTCAAGTGAACGACCTTGCAAATGATGAAAAACGTGTCTGCAAAATGAACAATCTTATGATCTCATGGATTAAAAATAACATATAGTATAAAAAAGACGCAGCCATAAGTTTCACACAATGTTCAACAACCAGTTACTAGACAATTGAAGAGTTCCGGGCAATATAATGATAAGCCACATTTTTACATCAAAAGTGTCCCTCAGTACTGCTTGTTACTTTATCAATTCCTGGATTTTCCAGCAAATGCTAGCATAATAATATAGAAAATCACCTTGTTGTTCAGTATGGTACGCTATGGGGTTTCTCACCAGAAAAACGGTTCTCCTGAACAAATATTTTTAAAATGTGGCTTTTACATTATATTGCCCTTCAATTGTATTATCACCCTATTTTCATAGCTAGACCACAGTAAGTGTTATTACCTATCACAATTGCAATTATATAAACTGCAGATTCAGAAATATTTCTTCAATACTGCATTAAAAATTTAAGTGTCAATTACTTTACTTATTAAGCATATAGCATACTGTAATATACTGTATGTAAAATTTACATACATATGCAAAAATTTTACTCACTCACTCACAAAGTCACTCACAAGTGAAGCCAATATAAAGCGTATAATAAAATTACATTCAGTATAACAGTAAAAACTTGTAAAAAACTTTCCGAGTTTCAGGATTTCAGGTTTAGCCTATGCATGATGCACCACCCTATGGCTTATCATCCTCGGTATAGCTCCGAGAGTGTTTAAATTTATTTTTCTCCCAAATGCCCTTAATTCCACTTCCTCGGCGCATTTAATTAGAACGACAGACTTCCTGGATATTGCAAAAATCAGAAAAATCAAAAGTGTTTCGCAATTTCCATCCTTCTCACTTTTCAAGTCCATCATCATCATCATCATTGACACGACTAGATTAACTAGCAACCTACGTAGGACGAACAAACCGATTCGACGATGCAAATATAGCTCACAACTAGTATAAAAAAGAAAATGAAAATAACCATAAATCTGATTGGATTCGCTTCATCGTCGTTCCACATACCATTCAGCCTTTTTTTCTTGCTTTAAAGCAGAATTATGCCACAGTCGAAATGGAAGTTCAGCCTCGTTTTTGCTCTTACAACACATATGGAATATATTTAAATATATAAAAAAAAGCAAACCTATTCTGTGATTTACGGCATTGTCTTCTCACTTTTTTTTTAATAATGCATAACCGGTAAAGTGCGACCACCTAGTCCGACAATTTTCCATTTTGCTCCGCTTCAGCTTCCGAGGTTTGGCTTAACAACATTCTGATGTTAACGTTTGTGTCTTTCTACAAAAGTTGCAAAGTTTTGTGTGTCCAAAACATTCAAACACGATCACAAACCAGGATCTTACACAGAGTAAAAGTGCCAAGCATTCCGCTCATTGACTGGTAACGATTTTACGCTTCAGGTACATGTTACGGTTTCCTCGTTTTTATATTTGTTCAGAACTGTAATCTGCACGATTCTTTACTCCGTTCTGCACACGTCATTCGGGTTTCAAAATTCCAAAAAAAAACGGTATATTTTTATCTTTACAACACCAAAAGTTCTTGTGGTACATTATTTTGCTCCCCTGCACTTGTCGTTCGAGTAGTGTGTGTTTCACAGTTCAAAAAATGAATTATATTCGCCATGCTATATACGGTACTAATTTCACTTCAGCACGAAATTTCTTTCGGTACAACATTTCCTTACATTATCTCTTACAACTTACATCAGTTTTAATACAACACGTAATTGGGTTTCCAACACTTGTTTAAATATTATGGGTGTTTGTGTTAAGAACACAAACACCCATTTTAGCACCTATTGTCTGATTATTATACAATTGTCAAACAATAGGTTAACCGAACCCGGTTTCAATGTTATATTAAATTAGAACAATAGGTTAACCCAACAGTTTATTCCTTAACACGTGGGATGGTGTAGTAAGCATTTACCGTACTGTAGAGATTGTAGATCTTACTAATATGATGGTCATCTCAATGAAGTTACATGTGACGTCTTTCATAGATAGATTTATAATAGTTTGTTGGTTTAATTTTAAAAAAAGTTTGAAAGGTTTTGGTTTTCCAAGGTTTATTCAGAAACGATATAAAATAATGAATGTTATCGGCAATGTATAAAATGCACGCATTCTATAGAAAGCCTAGTTTGGTAATTCATTAAATAACTTGCATAGAACTGTTTAGGTTTAGTTAGCAATATTTTTGTTCTCTAAAAAAAAAATAAACCTAAACTTAGCACCAATATTAAACTTAACTATGCTTATTTCATACATTGCCTTAATCAAGCTTGGCTATTTACAGAATGCCTGGATTCTAGACATATACTGTATTTAGAATAAAACAATGTTATTAATAAGATAAGTCTAATCAATAGCAATAATCAATATTAGTACTGACGAGCCACGGTTAACAGTTTTATGACGTCACATGTGGACGACACGCCTGATTGTAGCCAGCACTAAGTAGCACTATTTAGTCAAGAATCATAACTTTATGAATATAATTTAACCGATTTTTTCATCATTTCATATTTCATTAAACTAAGAAATAATTAAGTTACGACTGTATTGTTAGTATAACCATAATATTATATTACCAACACCGAAGTTTCACTTAAAATTCCTCAACTATCATACGACCCAATTTCTCAAACGACCTTGTTAACGTTACCTCCAAACTTTTCATAAATGTCATCCTATATATTATTATTTTCATTCTCCATTACTTACTGCGTAATGTTCTTTTTATCTTGAATCCAAAATCTGATGCTTTATGCTGTCAACGTGTTCGAAATTGTCGCCAAAACGTATCGAATCAGTTCATCATAGATAACTTCTTTTGCGTAGTTTTTGGGAGAAAGGAGACAATTAAGAAATGACGTCATGGTGTGGGGGAGGGGTTATATGTAAATATTTAAGTTAAATATAAATAAGTAAATATTAAAAAAACGGTAACAAAAATAATTTATTAAAAAATAAAAACCCATTTAACCATGATAAAAAATATCAAATACACGGTAATACTTACGTTATTACCGGTAGTTTTGATTCACATTACAAACTCAATTATCCGAATGTAATGTGATATTTTGCTCGGATTCTTTTATTATTGAATCACATTATCATGGATGTTGACAAACTTTTACGTCATTATGTACTATTTGTATAATGTGTTTTACTTCTTTGTGAACTTTTTAAAATCTCATAGATTGCTAATAAACTATATATTTCGGATAAACAAAAATTCGGATGATCCGGCATTTTAATGTATATAACTGGTTTGGTATTAAAAACAAACCAACAACGTTGTACAAGTTGACATTTAATGAACAATATTCATTCACAGAATTAACTTACATTCATTCTTTTGATAAATTATTGATAGCTATCTATAATGTCAATGATTTTTAGATAATGTATCGATTTTTATATTGCAATAACACAATTTTATCTAATTCGGATAAACCGAAATTTCGGATGGTCGCGATTCAGATAATCCAGTTTTTAATGTATATGGGTGCTAGTATATAGCCCGTCAAAATGACAGGAAAGTTTTCATTTTTTTGCAATTCATTGTTTTAACTCATGTTGTCTCGCAACATTCTTTACAGTTATTTCTTATTTTAACTCATATTGCTTCGCAATTTTCGTTATAGTTTGAGGTACCTATCGGATCGGATTAAGTCTTGCTGTCCTAAGACAGGCAGCGTCTTTTGGCTTGGTCGTTTACTTTCACTCTTTTTACTGCCCCAAGGGAGTGTCCCAATGAGAGTTTGAGAGTGTCCCAATGATCTTAATCTTTCCTCTAGTCTCTCACCGTATGTTTAAGGGGTGATGTAAAAAAGTAACAAGAAAAAAGCTGACCCACCTACATTTTAGAAGCGTACACACATTCCTGAACCGCATGCACTAAGCGAATTATTAAGCAAGATTTTTGATCTAGAGTTAATTTTATTTTTTATACATTATTTTTTTTGTAAAAATCGTATAAAAAAATATTAAAATATGCCGTATATACCTGTATAAAAAACCTGTATATAACTTAGTTGTTAAAAAATACATGATACACATGTAAATGTTACAAGGTTGCATTATTTTACAGTATATTCATCTTTCTTATATAACTTTAGTTTTCAGGTTATCTGTCAACACACAAACACCTACTTTTACAACATAAACATTTAACAACAACATCACTAAATTACACATTTAAAAAACAAAAAAGGAAAAATTTTAATTTTGTGTTTGCCCCATTTTTTTTATCGTATTAAGTCAACGGCCTACCGAAAATGCTGAAGAAAAAATGATAAAATTCGTAATAAGTTTGTTTTTCTTGAAAAAAAAAGAAATAATTAAATGTTAAAATGACAGTTGTTTTAGAATGCGAATTACATTTAATTGAATTCATACCCCCCAATTCCGAATGTATGTCTGTAAGTATGGTGGTCACCAAGTTAATTCATGCATCATTCAATTACACAGTCGTCGAAAATTGCTCGTAATTTAATAAAATTAAATATTTCAACATTTACCAAACTTAGCGTGTCGCACAATGGTATCATGACTATTCGTGGTATAACTCAAGGTCTTACTGTATAACATATATACAGAATTAAACAAAGTATAATACAGTATATTTAACTCTGCTTTGTTGTCATTGCTTTTGGATGTATATTTTTATTATTATTATTATACTCTTTATATTAACTTCACTTGTGAGTGAGTATGTTTGAGGGGATTGAACGGATACTGCTAATCTGCAGTCGTTTATACTGTATAGTCCTATGTACAAAAATAAAATCGCATATATTAATAAATAAAATCTGAAAATTTCAGAAATCAAGAATGGAAATTACTCAAAATTCGCATAAATCAAATAACGGATTACTCAACGATCGCATCAATAAAAATTCGCATAAATCGAAACGTTCAGAAACCAAAAAATGAAATTACTCAAAACAATTGAACACCGAATTATTGAAAGATTACATAAATTTTAGTTCGCATAAATCGATACATGCAGAAATCAAAAATAAATTTTGCATTATGTATGTACATACAGTATATCTGTATAAGACAGTAGAGTATATAAAGGGTATGCTTAAAAAAAGAGTTTTTAATATACCTGGTACTTGTTTCATAGTTTAATGATAAATGTGTATGGATGTAAGTCAGAGTTGTTAAAAGGCTTAATGTTGTCGTTGGCCTATAAAAACCAATGAACTAGGAAGAAAGACGTTTGTTTTATTAAGTATTAGCTAAAGGCAATCGATTATAACTTTATTATTGGCTAAAAGGCATAACCTGTTGTAATGTTTGTTCCAAATTATTTTTTTCTCTATAACCCCATAAAAGTCAAAATTGGGACAAATCGTAAAAAAAAAAATCGTCCTTTGGTATGAGTTAAAAAATTTTTGACACATCTTTAAGTCAGTCGCAATTTTTTGGGGTTGCGAGTGGAGCAATACGTGGACACCTGTGACGTCAGCTTCTTGCCAACCAGTATTGATTGGTTGGACAAGAAGCTGACATCGCAGTTTGTTTTTATATGTAGAAAAACTCACAACTTACTTACTCACCAACAAGTGAAGCTAATACCAAAATGTATCATATAATTTTGTTTTATGAAATGGAGATATATCATAATGTGAAAAATCGCGAATATGACAAGCCAATATTCGCGTATTAACGAGTTTTTTAACTTTTAAATAATATAGTATTAAAACTCATTTTAAACATATTCACTTCATTTTAAACTATGTTTTGCATCATTCTATAAATGAAAAAAAGGTTGTATAAGCTCTCGGTAATGAACCTGCGTTTTCATAAATCAACTATTTACAAACGATTTCACTGTACAAGACAAGACGACGACAATCACCATCATTTCAAAAGATGTTGCTACACAAACCATTTTTCAAAACAATGAAACTACCAAACACTCAACTGCTATATGATTTCGTATAATTTTCTCAATATGAAGACTTTAGAAATAGGTTTCAGATATGTCTGATGATGACAAACATTGTGTTGCAATCCACGCGAACAAAGGAATTGAAAGATAGAAATTGCAAACACAAAAAAACGTATTGCTGCAAGAGTCTGTCAAGAAGACTTTTTGAGATTCAAAAGACCGTGGAAGATGGCAATGTCTCCATAATTTTAAATGGAACAAAAAAATAGATGGAAAAAACCGCAAAAGAGTTTTGACAAGACCGCCTACTGGGAACTTCCCATAGACCCAACACACCCACAAAGTTGGAAACAATTTCCTGTTCAAGAAGAAAGTAAAGCAAGATGAGGACAATTCCAAAAATAGAGGTCCTTGCACATGTCACACGTGGAAATTATGACGTTCCACTCGACTGAGATAGAAAGTGCACCGAGAAGGAAGAGAAAAAATAAAAAGAGATAATAATTACTGTACCACCCCAGTCAGTATCAAGAAAAACGGTTGAACGACGTAGTGGAAAATTGATCCAGAAAACCGGTACAATTTTACTACTGATATTTTACAAGTATAAGGAACCGTTTTTTGGAGCCATTTTACTTTTGTGTCAAATAGGTTCGGTGACTTGTTATTTAGATTGACATCTACAATAAAAGAGAACAGTATACACTAAAAACAGGACAAAAAGACAAACACTTAGTTTTACAATTTTTTTTTAGGCTACTTTTTGTTTCGCGCGGTCATTGCGACCAAACTGTGCAATCCATAGCATAGAATAACATATATCATTAAAAATATATTGAATTGAACTTTCATGTTGTAGTTTTTAGATTTCGTCTAGCATAATAAATGGTTCACGAGAAATCGTTATTTGAAAATCGGTGACAGTTTTTTCTTTGGCCCACTTGGTATCTTAAAAAGAAGAAAAGCTAAGCTATCATCAACAATGTGTGTCATGTTCAGTGAAATTAAAATCGTGACAATGCCATGATAAATTGTATATTGTGCCATTTTAGGGCAGCATATATACACACCCTTTCCACAAAAAATTGTAGTGTAAATATACAGTAAGCCACCGCTTAACGACGGCATCTGGTAACTACTAATTCGTGTAACGACCTATTTTTCACTGGTCATGTATTCGTCGTTCAACATTTCGTGTTACTTAAAATCGTGACAATGCCATGATGAATTGTACACTGTGCCACTTTAGGGTGATGTATACAAACTCTTTCCACAAAAATTGTAGTGTAAATATACAGTAAACCACCGCTTAACGACGTCATCTGGTAACTACCAATTCGTGTAACGACCTATTTTTTCATTGGTCATGTATTCGTCGTTCAACATTTCGTGTTACGACGGCAGAATTTTGTGTTAGTAATACGTGAATCAAGATTCTCTGTAATTTAGGGTTGAGTTATATCTGAGTGTTTTAAGACTCAGAATATAGGAATATCCCAATTACGAAAACATAACTTTTTTCCCTTTGTACTGTACTGACATTCTTTTTCTTCTTTACAAATATTCAAGGTTAAATAAATAAAAAGCGAGAGAGATATGAAAAATTAGAGAGTGAAACCGATTCTCAGGTATAATTTGGTCCATTGCCAATCGTCGAGGAAGTTGTTTGAACAGTTTCTGTCGAACTGCATCAGTGCACTTAAATCCATAATTCATCCGACCCCTTTCTTTCCTTTCATTTTCAATATTTTTTTTCTCCAATAAACACATCCTGAACCAAAAATAAAAATAAATATATGAAAAAAAAACAAAAACTCCACTAAGCTAATATTATATAAGAAACAGATCTGCTTCGCTGATTGGGAAAGTTCCAAAGAACTTCTAACTAGAGAGCAGAAGAAAAGAAAAACTATATCGTATTGTGATCAGAAATTGATAAAACGTGAATTATGAAAGTGTGAACACAACAAATTATACAGTGATCGGAAATTTAGATTTTCTTCACTTATGTTTTTCTTTTTAGGAAAGTTCTGAAGAACTTCTAACCACAAAGAAACTAACAACTCAATTCTGACCTTAGTTGCGTTTGATTTGCATAAAGAACTGGACAGATAACCACAGAGTGCATTCAAACCATAGAACGTGAACTTCAATTGGTAAAAAACCACGGATCTTAAAAGTGTCAACCATAATAACAACAAACATCTCTTATTACTTATCACAGTTAATACTTAATAAAAAAATTTAAGATAAAATGCGGAAGAGAACGAAAGATGACTGTCAGTGTCATTAAGCCATTAGCCGTGAACACTTGTCAGCAACTGTTACAAATGTTTGCAGACACGGTAATGTAAACCTTGGTGCACAGATAGGGACATTCACAAAAAATAAAAACGCTTCCAAGGTCGTTGATCTGAACTACCTCAAGCAAGAAAAAAACCAAAAGGCATTTGTCCATTTTTTTTCTGCTTCTTCTTCTTCCTCGTTGTTGGTCAAGAACGTAATGTCCTTTGGAAATGTCTGCTCGTTCCGTGGACATACGTTACACTTGGCTAAGCAAGACAAATCTCCCTCAAAGTCGTTTGGCAATGCCTTGCTGTGCGAACCATGTTTACAACCAATAACTCGAAGATTTCTCACGTTCACGTTATTATACAGGGTGATCAAAATGCATATTTTGCACATTCCTGCTTAATGATCTCGAACTGTAGATCATTCGGAAGTCAAGCGCTAAGCAATGAAACGTGTCTTCCACGTTTCTAGTGATATATACAACGTATACGAGTTATCTGTATGCAAATTCGCTATTATGCAATAGATCGATATTACGACCAAGTACTCGCTATATGCTAGAAGATTTCGTTGATATGCGACTATATGAGGTGATGCACAAGTATGTACAGTATATAAATGAACTGTATTTCCATCAACTTCTGGTCAATAAAACAGGTTTTATGGCACAATTGCAAACATTTTCGCATAACACGAGTATCTGGGAGATTTTTATCATCGTATAATGAAATCGCATATATGGAATCCGCAGGACTTACTATCGTTCCATCAGGCCTTGGGTAAATAAAACAATTTTTTTTGTTATTTTTGGAATGTACGTAAATTTAATGTGTGAACTTTTTTGGATCACCTTGTATAATTTCAAATTTTGCACAATTGCAGAAGCTTATTAAACCGTTAATAAAACTGTCCTTCCGTCGTTGTTTCTACTATATAAAGAAACGGAAAGGACATTAAAATGAATTAATTGGTCTTTATTATTTTTTTTTATATAACAAAATACCTCTCTTTTGCTTTATTTCGTTCTTAATCGCGAAAATTAAAGTATAGTATTCTTCGAGAAAATCAGTTTCATGCGAAAAGAGATCAACCTGATTCTCATGAAAGACTTTGGTATAGTCCTTGACATGCAATACACTTCCTGCAAAACAAAAATTTTTGCTACTATTTCACAAAAATCGAAAACAATAACAACAACATCAACAAAAAATAAGTGTAATAACCATATTTCCTGAAAAATACTCAAACAAGAATGAATTGTCTCATTGTTCCTGAAACAATTAAAAGAGTTGCAACTCAACCTAGAGCTACTTAGCGTCTCTGTGTGTGTATAACCTACGAAAAGAGATTTTCATCAAATCGTCAAACGGTTGGTTGAATTTAGATTCTTAAGTTATAAGGACATTACTACTACTACTACAGAAACCATTTATTTTTCTCTCTATTTTATTTATTCGAACAATCACTCGAGGCTATTACGATCCTGAACAAGGTCAGTCGTAAAGTATTTGTCGAAATTGGCATCGAGCAAATGCAAACCCATCAATCTCGATTTTTAAACATAAACAAAGCAAATTTTGGTAGGGAAGTTGGCGTTAATGTGGAATCGTAACCATTTCGAATATTGTTGACGGGGGTCTCGCAAGGAGCGTTCTTGATTTTCTAGTTTTTGGCTTATCGTACCACATTCTTTCTGGTGAGTTAAGGCGCGGTCCTAATTACTTGTGATCTTTACGTTGTTGAAATCTCTTGGTGGTATCATTTGGCTTCTATAGAATACGCCAAAGGCGTTATTCTTGAAAAATCCAAGACGTTACTTCCGTATACAGTAGAAACTGCCCCATTAAAATTCTTTCCACTTACTAGGAATTAACTGTAATCTATTTGGAAAGGTGCACTCGTTCAAAAAACACTGGCATCGTTTAAGATTTTAGAACAAATTGAGTTCAGTTTAACAACGTCTACAACAATTGAAGACATTGATGCGAAAGGAAGTTACGTTACATTTGGACAATTTTGAGGAAAACCCTGTACTTGTCTTGCTGTCTATGGGACAGTTAACACTTCTTGAACTAATATCTTTGCATTCATTGTTGTTTTGCTAAAAACTATGAATTAAGAAAATAGAACTGCATGCAATACATCCGAAAATGCCTGTATGTTAGTTTTGACGAAAATGTTACTTAACACCCTTTTGTATCAATACCTTCGATTTAAAGCATAAAAAAATTAATCAAGAGTTAAATAAAAACCAGTCAGCATGCATGCATCTTAACAATTTTAGGATGATCAGAGATGGGGTGGGGGGCTACTGGATTGAAAAAAATTTCTTCCTGATACTGAATATTACATATGTTCTTCATAAATATAACTTCACGGAATGTATGCGTTGCAGGGACAAAGCAAAAACAAAGTTCAACTGATAGTTAATTTTTAAAAAATAAAATTGTATTGCATCGATGGAAAAGTAAGATTAACCTTGGGTTAACTGACAAATATTCTTCGGTTCATGTCCACAGATCGTTCGTTACCAAATGACTTCACATCAATCTCCAGTTCAGTTGGTGCAATGACGACCGAGGTTAACCTTAGATTAATTCTAACCTCCGGTTTTTAATAACCTGAAGATTTCAACTGCCGTTGGGTGTGACCAAGACCCAAGACTGTTAGGCAATATTTGAACTCCTTTATTAGGTTTAGTACCAATTTTTTGTGATGCAGTCCTATTTCTTTTATGAATTATACAGGGTTATTCTTAATTCCGTGTCACATTACGAATAATCATTACACTTGAGTGATTCAAATGATGGTTAACATGTGATATACCATTAGAAAGTAAAACTCGCAACTTTATGTTGGATATGCCACAAGAGCTCAACATTGGGATTAGTTCATTCATAGTTTATTGTGAACTAATGTTCAAAGGTTGGGAGTGTACATCACTAGTGTACATTATTATGATCGTCACAATCATCGGTGTACGGTTTAATAAGTCAGGTTCAACTTGTACAGTCAATTTGTAGTCATTTTAAACCACATTTCAAAATGACATCATTTAGAACTATTGCGCAGTTATAAAATCTTTTATGGTCAATGATGCACATTTTTCTGTTAAACCTTGACAAAAACAACAAGGCAATCTTTATTATTTTTCTACTGTGCTATTTTCAGTACAATATTAATTGTTGCTGGTCAACACTACCAAGAAAAAAAAACAGTAATTTTTTTGACCAGTGACCTTCTTTAGCAACCTTCATTTTTTGCTATTCGCACATAAAAAGATATCACGACTGAGTAGAACGTATAACTAAACAAAATCTTTTTTATTTCATTTTTCAGGGTCTTTGAGAATGACGAGACTAACAAGAGGCGGCTGAACGAATTTCAACGTCTTCCTACCAGCAATGGGAAATTCTAACTCCCAGCAACAGCCCAACCACACTCACTCGCACCAACCATTTCATCCAGCATTCCATCAACGAGGAGACCTCATTCGCAATGGAGGTCCATATCCCCCTCATTTGGTGGGTTCCGCCCCTTCCAAGATGCCCTATGGTCCAGAGTGCAAAGTGCTACCGGAAAGGATTCCGGGTCAAAAACTGAGACTGACCGACAACGGAACCATTCTTCAAAATGGAGGCACCATCAGCGGTCGTGTGCGTGGAGACGGGCTACCCCCTCCTCCCCCTCCAGGACCAGGTCTGGATCCTGAGTTCGTTCAGTTCATGATGAGGAAGCGAGCGGAAGAAATGCACATGGGTGGCTATATGCACAAGCCAGGAACCATGCCACCAGATGCGAGATACTACAGTCACCCTGACCTGGTCATGGTACCAGAATCACGTGGCGATGAAACAGATAGCAGTACCAGTGGTAGGAGGTTCCGCAAAAAGACTCGAGCACCACCACCACCTTTGTCACCAAGTGCTATGAGTAATGGCATTGGTGTTCCGGGCGATCGACCAGTGAGCAGGACCAATTCCCTCCACGAAGGGTTGCCACCTCCTTACTATGGAAGAAGTCTGGAGAATGGATTTGTCAACGTCCAACCGTGGCAGCAACGTCAAATGAATGGTCATCATCCCCTGACTCTGTCAATGGAGAAAATCATCGAACGGCATCAGTTAGTGGTGCAAGAATCACCAATGCCCGGTGCAAATGCCAGTGCCCGATCAGAGACACTTCCTTGGAATCAACGTCAAAGTGATCATTCTAAACGTTACGAACGTCAACAACAACCACTTCCGACACCGCCACATCAGAGGACCACAGAAATCACCATCAGCCACGAACGTCGGTTTTACAAAAACCGATTGGACAATAGCAGTAAAAAGTTAAGTCAGAGTGAACAGCAACTCAGTGGGAATAAAAGCAGTGTTAGCGACGATGGTCGCCAAAAACTTTTAAGTGAAAGAGCAGGTGTTATGAGTGAAGAGAGAAAAAAGAAATATTCCTCTGAAGGTCGTCCTCAGACAAGAGCCAAATCGATGGATAGCCTTCAAGTAGCAATGGAACTGGAACGAAAGGCTCACTTGCAAAACATGCACAACGATGTCTACAGAAACAACAGTGCGGATAAACCTACTAGACAACAAGACAACCAAGACGAAGCTTTTTATCGAACTTCGTCTATGGATGGTCGAATATGGGACGAACCAAAAAAACGGCCACCTAGTCGGAATCAAGATCGTCTATATTCTACAGGAAGCCTCCAGAGAAACTTGTCACCTAGTGCTCAATATGAACTCTATTCGCAACAAAAGGAGCTAAAACAGCACGAGATTAAGAACTTTCACCAGCGCCAATTTTCGAATCCTGATTCAAAAGACAGCGATTCGAAAAATGGTGGACGGTCACATCGACGAGAATTTCCTCACCCAAAACAATACTATTTTGGTGAAGCTCTACCGGAAGAACAAGAAAAACCTAAACCCGTTCCACCAGTGATGGCGAATCACCATCGCCAGAGAAGTGGCTCCGGTTCGGGATCATCAAAAGTCAATGATTCAGTGTTCATGTCTGAAATGAAACAGCAATCATCGAGGAATGCACACTTAATCAGCAAAGAGAGTAAACCGCAACAACAACAACAACAACAACAACAACAACAACAACCAAATGGAATTTCTCCACTGCCAGAAAAACCCTTGCCAATAAACAACGTAGATACATCTCGTAATGAGAACGACAAACGCTATCCACCCTCGAGAGAAGGCCATTTGTCTCAGGGCCGGAATAGAAATTCTTATGCATTTGAGGACAGGCGGTATAGGTACGACGGAAGTACGCATACTCCTCTGCCGGAAGAAAAACCCAGAGAATCTCTACTTCCTCTAGACCTTAAAGCTACCATGGAAACTATTGACGACGAAATGGACATAAGTATGCAGTTACGGCCTATGCTGCCTAAACGCACTCCAGCCATTCCTCGTTTCTCGCCAACTCAAGCTTGGAGGTCCCTCAACTTAGATTACATCACTAGTGCTCAAAGAAGTTCAGATCGCAGCAGCGACGATGGTGATGTCTTTGAAGATCGAATTCATCGAGTCACAAGACCCGTTGCCCCTCCCCGAGCTGGAAACGAACGTTCCGCTGATTCGGGCATATCACAAGATGCCGGAAGTCCTGGTGGACTGCTCAATGACAACGAGCTGATGGTGAACCACGACAAACGTAGCAATGGTGATAAACACAGTGCTAACGTGCACGTTAAACCACCATTTTCGACTTCAACGTCTCCGCCACCTCCGCCTCTACCACTGCCGAACTCGGGTGAACCTTCCTCGTTGGAAACCAATCTAATCACTGAGCCAGGAATTTCACCTATAGAACAGAAACGTTCCACGTGGACACCCGAAGAAGATCTTGCTAGTGACTTTGATGGTGCAAGTGTTGACCACTATCCAGTCAACGATTCTGTACCTGAAATGGTGAGTGTTCCACCCAAGCTCACACCCATAAAGAGCATGTTCGCCAGCAGAACGTTCGTGGATATAGAAATTGACGACAAACCAGACAAAACAAAAAAGCTTAAAACGAAACACATAAAAGAGAACGGAACGTTTCCAATCAACCAGAGCAGCAGTAGTTTAACACCTCACACGTTTCACAGTATGAGGACACTGAAACGTTCTTTGTCAGGTGTACTAGGTACATCGACATCGACCAGAGGAAAAGTGGTCGATGAATTGCAAAACGTTGATGAAAACTGGTCTTTTAGCCGTAGTCTGCCAAACTCTTTGCACAATGGCCACAGTGGAGAGGAACTAACTTCACTGCCAAACCATAGCAAATCCACTAGTCCATTATCCGAATTCCCTGGGCATTATAACATGAGACGTGCTGAATCTGGCCCACTTCATTCATCACCGACTTTTTTAGGGCTTCGAGCTAGAGTTCTTAGTGTGGACTGTTTACAGGAGATAACTTCCAAATCTCACAACAGGAACTCTAGCAAGAACGGCAATACAAAATTTGGTGATCCAATGATGAAATATTCCAAAAGCGAGCACATCATTTACCTCCCAGAATATGATGCTAAAAGGATCATTCTCAAAGATAAAGAAATGATCGAATATGACAACTTTACACCAATGGATGATTCTGGCAGCAACCGTATCGTGGTAGTCACAAGTTCCAAAAAGGGAAAAAAATTCACGTATCAGAGTACTGTCAGACAGCAGGAACGTAAGCGTCTCGAGCAAAAGTTATCACAAGAAGTGGCGCATAAAGAAAAGCTACGGGAAAGAGAGATCCTCATGGTCAATAAGGTGGAAGAAGAATTTCAAAGGAAACGTGAAAGGGAAAAAGCCAATATCTGTCTACAGCTTAAAGTTCTCTCCGATTCCAGCCAAGACTTGCGCGATCAGAACAGTCCAACGCCACCTCCACCATTAATGTCTGCGTCACAACTGTCACTCTACACCGAGGAACTTTCAAGTTCTAGCTCACCTCTTTCGTCTCAGCCATCCGACTTTAGCAGTTCCAAAAACTCCCCTCATGACAAACTAGAGAAACAAGACTCGGGATTCTTTGGAGGAATTAGTAAATGGATGAGACGTCAACAAAAGTTGGAAGAACAGCATATTCACGAGCAACCCGGTCCCAACGGTTCCATCATCAGATTCGATCCGCAGGAGTTCAACAGGCAAATGGAACTCTTGGATCCCAGGTATCAAATCATAAGTGGAGCTAGATTTTCTAACGGTGTAATTCCACCCGAGTTGCAGTCACCTCAACCCGAGATTAAATCGAACGCTTACAAAAGACTCAACGAACTGGTGGAACAAGAGAAGCAACAACAGAGAACTAGAATTCCGGACCTCTCATACATTCCAGCCAATGACGACAAACTGGACTTGTATGCTAATGTGTCTCAAAACAGTGCCGTTCAAGTTCACAGGTCCGGTAGTGGAAGAGCTGTCGAGTCTGCTGCCGAACTTCAGCATAAAGGAGACGATGCTCGGGCAATGAACGGCAAAAACAATCGGCGTTTCGCAAAAAATGGAAGCAACAGCAGTTTCGGGGATTCGACCGGATCTTCCGAATCACCGACCGGAAACGGTAAACTGGTCGGTCAGTGGGATCACTACCCACTAGACGAGAGAAACAATGGTCACCAGCTGCGAAGTTCAATCGAAGATTCCGAATGCAGCAGCGACGTGGAAACGGATCAGAGTAACACCCCACGACAACACTCTCGTTATCGTAGCCCTAAGAGTAGAAGGCGTCGTGGCACAAGACCAGCGTCGAGAAGTAGTTCCAGAGAAAAACACGACAATGCCAAAGTGGAAAACACAACTTCAACCCTCACTAGGCTTTTGGGACGTAGGAAAAATAACAAGGCTTTAAAGGTAAAAAAACAAAAACAACAACAACAAAAAACAACCAGCAAGCTGGTTATGTTACAACTACACTACAAACTCGATTGTCCGGATGTGATTTCAAGCTTATTTAGGATAAACGAAAGTTCAGATAATTCCGGAATTTCAATGTATATGTCCTGTTTAACATTTAAAAAAGCTTGTACAAGTTAAAATATGAAAATCTAATGAACAATATATTTGTACAGTATCAACTTAGAATCATGTGTTTGATAAATTATCCATAGCTAGCGATAATGTCAATGGTGTTTTCGACAATGTATTAATTTTTATATTTACAAAAAAAAAATGTTTTATTTAATTCGAATAAACCGGAATTTCGGATAAAATCAGATAATCGAGCTTTTAGTGTACATGACTTTAAACAACCCTCAATTCAACATGACTATTTCTATTTTTTTTTTTACACAGGAAGCGAAATCGAATAATCACACAGACAACAGTTGGACGACAGACAATCAAAATAAGTAAGATTCTGTCTTCATACTAACCAATTCTCATGTTTATCTACAATAGAATAAGTTGTTTATTTTTTGTATTATAAAGGAGCATGTAGCTTTTGTTCGCTAATCTTGGTGTAGCTTATTCGTTTTACTATAGGAATTTCAGAACTACTGTAGATGGTGGTTACGATCCGTAATTATGGATGACAAATATCAACTATACTTAGATTAGAAATATGACTCAATAGAATGTAGAATTAACAAAAGTTACTATTCTTTAGTCCTACCTAGCAAGCTATGGTATTAGCTTTCAGTCATTTGTTCTGCTAGAGTGTACATTACTTCAACATGTGGACATTTTGCTATTTACATTGTTATTGTAAATTATAGCGGTTTAATTTCAGAGCATTAGAACTGTTACACACAATGGTATATCGTTTTGATATTCATGTAAAAATACACTATTCACAGACATACAAATATCATGCTTTCTTGATTATCACAAGTATATAGTATCTGGTTATAATTTTGATTATATTTATGATTTTTTTCTTCAAAAACTGTAATTATTTCCAATATGTTAACAATTCCAATGCTCGAAAGTTGTTTTGAAACAGATGAGAGAAAATTTTTGCATGTAAGGAAAAAAACAAAAAAACAATTTTTTTGTTTGCTTTGGTTGCAGCGTTTTGGCTATTATTATTATTTTTATTTGTAGTGTACTCTACTTAGTATTAGTTTAGCGATGGTTTTTATTTTTCGTTCGTTGTTTCATTTTGGTTTCTGTGCCTTGGTTTCTGCTTTTGCTGTGTGTAGGCAACCGACCACCAATGTGGGTTCGAGTCCTAGTGTTCTCCTGAGTGCTGTTCAACCTTACAATCCTAACAAAACCTATCGACCTGTTACCTTTCAACCGTGGCTTAAGCAGAGCTCGGGCATCAAGGGGTAAAAAAAACACACAAACAATAGATCAACTAGCACTATAATACTGTACTTACATCACTAATTTAACTAAATATATATTTATATATATAAACTTTAGGATCTTGTTTACTATGTGCTCACCACTATTTAGACGCTAATTTATTGTCAAAACCCAACGTGTAATCATAATACATTATAAAAATAAATAAATACACTTATCTATTATAATAATTTAGTAATGTAAGTCTGTCTACCTATAACTCATTGGTAGACACACACCACCCAATTGCATTCAACCGCGCGAATTTCAAATGTTAGCATTCTCCTATTGGATCCACATTACAAAGAATTCATTAAATAACTATAGAACCCGTCATTGATGACGAGTTTTTGGCTAGTATAAAAGATAATATATTAATACTGTACTCTAAAATTAAATTCGGTTATAAAATGTTTTGGCGGTATGTGACGACCGCTGAATGGAACAATTCTCCCACTGACTTCGCGTTAACTCCTATTTTTATACTCTTACAGTATATATTAGCTTCATATGTGAGTAAGCGAGTTTTGAGTTTCTACATACAAAAACAAGACGACTCGATGAATTTTCATGAACTAGGTATCTATGGATTAGTCTTAGTTTATCGAGTGACACTGGCAATATGGCGTTAAGGAAAAACCAATGTAGCGGACGCTACATGTCACATATCTTTAGACCTTCCTACAGGCTAAATAGTTTGATAGATTTTGATGAATGAGTTGTTCATGGATCCGTCTTAGTCTCACGAGTGTCACTGACTACGTGTTATTAACCAATATGGTGGATATTATATGCCAGTATATAAAGAGTATGCTTAAAAATCATTTTCAATGTACTGTCCTTGTTCGCAGTTATAACAAATCGGGCTTCAACAATTGGCGAGAATACAATTAAAAAAACAAAAAAATACTAAATTTCATAATTTAATAGTGAATCTAATATTCATATTTTGTAACTTATATAAACTAACTTTATTTAACATATAGTGGTGGGCATATAGTAAACAAAGTCCAAAATCTTTATATTTTCTAGTCAACAACGTTCAGCGTTGGGTTTTCATTATAAAACGATTGTAAGAAAAAGATCCTCAGATCTTTATACTGATTTACCATTTTGGGTTAAATTCACTTCACTTACTAAGCAAAAAAAATGCCCATTTAATATCGTGGAAAAAGTTTTTTTCGGAAGAACGCGCCCATTTCCATTTTCATTATGGGAAAATTTTCATTTTTCTACTTAAAAACAAATAATAATGACATAACTAGAAAACAATTTCAAATTTTCGTGTATACCACAAAAAACAAAAACAAAAATTAAAATTATTCAGAAAAGTCTATGACCTTATATTTCTGCCTAAAAAAAAACAGAAATTTCATAAACAGAAGTTTTATTGAAAAAACTGCAATTTCTCACCACTAAAGGAAAAAGATGCACTCTTATATATAAAAAATTTA
This sequence comes from Cryptops parisi, assembly GCA_034695005.1. NCBI lineage: Eukaryota > Metazoa > Arthropoda > Chilopoda > Scolopendromorpha > Cryptopidae > Cryptops > Cryptops parisi. The sequence continues at coordinate 29,239 of JAQIWH010001676.1, forward strand.
ATAATAATAATAATAACTAAAATTTAATTTATATAATATTTTTTTTTCTTATGATGCACTTTAACATCCTTATTAAATTTTTCCAGGTCTGCCCTGAAGGATGAGAAGACCATCGTAACGTAGGAGTGTCAAGCCATGTTTTTAATTATCGCAAAAAAAATAGAACTCTCAAAAATAATATAAAACTGCAAAAAAATAAATAAATAAATAAATAAATCAAAACAACTACAACAACATCACGTCTTTTTCAATGGTCATGATAAATCTTGTGTCATTGATCTTTAAAGGAAGAATAAGAAAAATTTTCAATGAGAACCGGGAAGAAAATAAAACAATTGTTTGCTTAATAAGCCTTCATAATTTTTCTTTTGTAGTATTCTAATATTATATTTATATACATA
>JAQIWH010001677.1:0-29621 GCA_034695005.1 Cryptops parisi
ATGTGCAAAAAATGTAAAAAATGCATTCTTTGAATACCCCATTTTGACATAAATTATCAAATTAAAATTATTATTTTAATAGGATACATTGATACAATAGTGGACTGGATATTGACGAAGAAAAAAATATATTTAATCATGCCAAACAGATTTTATCCAACTTTTACTGAGCGTCCCATAAAAGGGACAATGGCCGTTAATGGGTTAAGTTTATGCAGTTTATTGTTGCAATTTAAATTTGTCTTAGGTTATGCAGTTTATTTGATGTATTACTATTACTACTCTTACTCTTATGTACGAGTTATAGATTTATCTGGATAAATATTTATAGTAATATGTCGCGTTGTTTGCACTGTGATGTTGACATTTCTGAAACAATTCTGGACATTGCATGTAATGCTGACCGGCTAATGGTCTAAGATTAGGCTGAGAAATTTTTTTGCAGAGTAGATTTAATAGATGTTCTGCTTGAACATTCTATCAACTGTGATAGGTATTTACTAACTGGCAGTATCTTTTTTTTTGTTGTTTTTATAGTTTTTGTTTGTTTGTTCTTATTGTTAGTTTGTGACAGCTGACCAATCACAGTAAGAAAAAAGTAAGACAGCCACAATTTGTGTCACATGAGTTTAATATTAGTTTCTACAAGACAGATTCCAATTCTTTTGTTTTGGTTCACTCTTTCTCTCAGTCGGGGTAGGGGAGGGGGTTGTGCTTTTCCCAATTTCCTGACCTTCCACTACACGAAGGTAGTTTATATATATGTCGTTCCCTTTTTTTTTCATTGGATACAACACCACCTGCCACTATTTTATCAGTCCAATCTTTCTTGTGGATTTATTGAACAACCCCAAGACCAGGTTCATCTGGTTGGGATTAGATGGAGCGAGGAGGATCAAAAGAAACATTGGTGTCTCTTCTCGTTTTTCCAATCTTCTTTGCACCTCACCGAAGTCGAATCACCTTTTCCTTTCTACTCCTTCATTTTATGCTTTTTTACTTTGTTTCAAGTGACGCTACTTTGGGACAAAAGAACGAAACTTGATGACTTTTGATCTCATCTTTTACGCGCTCTCACTTACATGACCGGTATGGCTCGACATATAACGCTAGTGATAGTTCAACAAGTCCATTGCTTGTACTATAATAAAATGTATTAAACAGGGTGGTCAATCGTATATAGTTTTAGTTTTCAATAGGTTAGTATGCAGGGGTAGCTCAAAAAGAGACAAAAAATTAATATAGTCTTTGTTTATTTATTTATTTATTATTATTCGACCCGTGTATATTAGCTTCCTTTGTGAGTTTGTGAGTGAACTAGGAATTGAATGTATACTACCATCTACAGTCCAACATACTGTGTAGTTTTATATACCAAAAAAACGCATGAAACGAGAACCGCATAAGTCAGTGACTCATAAATCGAAAACCGCATACGTCCTAAGTAATACAAAATCTCATATATGAATAAATAAATCGAATATTGCAGAGATCAAAAATGAAATTACTCAAAACTTGCATAGATCAAAAATAGAATTACTCAAAATTTGCATAGATTAAATATCGCATTACTCAACGATTGTATAAATTTAATTTCGTATAAATCGAAGTTCGTGCTTAATCAAAATCCGCGTAAATTAAAACTTACAGAAATCAAAAATGGAATTACTCAAAACACGCATTAAAATTGAATATCGGAATTACTCTAAGATTGCATTGCAGAAATCAAAATGGATTTTTTCATTATATTTGTACATACAATATAATTGTATATGACAGTAGGCTTAAAAGAGTATGCTTAAAAAGAATTTTCAATGTACTTGTTTATTTATATTAATTTTCTGGGTTGATTTTAATTTTTTTTTGAACGACCCTTGTACACCTAAAGTTAGTACTCTACAACAGTAATCATTTTTACACTGTTTTTCTAAATAAATGACAATGATGTAGTTAGCAGTAATAGTGTTTTGTATCTGAAGTAAGTAATCTACTTCAGGTAAATTACTTCAGGTGATTAAGTCATTTAAAAAAACTGATTGCAAAATATGTACTTTATTCAGATAAGTTTTAACATAACATGTTGATGTTCTTACTCTTTACTGTATGGTACCTTTTTCAATAATTGTTTTTAGGGTCTGACACCGCAGGGGCAGGTTTTCTCGGGGCACTCCCGTTTCCTCCTGCTTCATAAAACTCTGTTCCATGTTTATCATTCTCATCTCATCGTCATTTCTGCATTTCTGATTTAAATAAAGTCTGAGGGCCAAATGACATAGCTGTAAAAGCCAGTCGGTGCCCTCGTTAAGCCCCAAGTACCTACCTCAATAATTGTTGATTTTTCGCACATATTTTTCGCACAGATTTTTCGTTTATTTGTTAATCATTATTCTTTTTTAACATGTTTTTATTGTAATTTAATGTCTCTTTGGGATGAAATAAAAGTTATAAATAAATAAATTTACATTGTACCTCGAACCAGTTTACGGAAGAAATTTATAGATGATTTATTTTTTAATTTTATTTATACGGATAATATTTTCTAACTTATTTTGTTCAGGACCAAGAAGAAAAATGATGGAAAAAAATGATTGTTGGCTTTTCCAATGTTGTTAATTCTTATCACGTATTTCTTCAGCACTTTTTTCTCCTGCATTACGTGCCTTTACTTCCAACCATAAGGTTGGTGACCACATGAACCTGTAATTTTTTATTTTAATATACCTTGAGTAATTCTCGTAGATTAGAAGAAATACATGTAGGCATATACAGTATATATTTTTAAAGTGTATTACAACCCCTGAACAAAAGCATGGAATATATTCTAACGACTGCCATGTCTTGACATTTGAGTTTTTCTAACACTGCACAAATTAATTTTATTGTTCAATACAAATATATTATTGAGAGGACATTACTAAAAAAACAATAAAGACAAATCGCACTGTAAAATATGTATTCAAACGGAAATTATGACCAAATTTGTAAAATAGTTTATAGTGTAATATATTCCATACTTTTGTCCAGAAGTTATAAAAAAAATTTTAGTTGTAAAAACGAACATTTTTTACCTTACCTCAATTTTGCAATGCTATTACTATTTATTACCAAGTAATCTGTAAAGAATGACAGATAATGGGGATTGGTGTATTGACATAGAAATGCATTGAGTTTTATCGGAATTCACTATGAAACAAATCATCAGTGTCTTTTAAGCTTAGGGTTTGGCAGAAGTTAAATTTATTAATACTTTTGTATTGTATTTGTTATTGCTTTTGAGAGTGCCTTGGAAGCCTCACGTCAAAGATTGGTCAGGACCCTCTTGTGACCTGAACCCAAAGGAGCCCCCAAAATTGATTTTTTTTATATATATAGATATTTTATTATTATCATTATTATTTTATTTTTATTATTTTTTGCTTTTGGAGGTAGAGGTGGAATCTCACATTTGTGATTGGTCCAGGCTTCATCTCACCTTACTTAGACCCATTAACACGTCACTTCTATGGTTCGAAATTTCTAGTGTTTCAATGATTGCTTCATTGATTCTACCTTTGACTTATACCTACCTTACTACAGTACTTTTTCTTGCTTTCCATTAGCGTGAACGTTTTTTTAGATTTTCGACTTATCAAAGTGACGAGTAACGAACCTCGTCATATACCCACGTTCCAGACCTGCTAACAAACTACATTGTTAGTTGTGCACGAAAAACGAAAAGTATTGAATTCCTTTGTATACTGAACTCGCATCACACACAAACGTGTGTGTGTGGATCATTTTGTATACAGGGTGACAACAAACGCCCTGTTACAGTATATCTCGGTAATGGCAAATGGCAGATACTATTTTGTAGGGGCATAGTAAATCTGTGTTGTACTGTACGATGGTTGAATGCTTAGCCCCCTCCCCTGGATTTAATTTTTAGGGGCATCAAGATGCGAACTCCGGCTCTGTAATAGCTAGGGGCAAACATGACCTGGTATATCAGAACTTGTTGTCACCCTGTATATTAGACATGCACATTTGGGTTTTGACATGTCCTCATTTCCAGTTTCGTTTTACCAGGTGTGTGTCTGTGTTGTAACAACACAACACAACACGATAAAGCTAGGATTAAAGTTAATTGAAGGGCCTGATATAAAAAGGTGTTAAGTTTACAATTTTGAGGAAAACGCGTTTAAAGATCTGAACTTACCTTGCTGTCTATGGATTGTTTCACACTTCTTGCACTAATATCTTTGCACATAGTGTTGCTTTGCTCAAAATTGTACGTTAGGAAGGTAGAATGGCACCTAACACATTCGAAATGTTTCTACCTTATTTTTTGACAAAATGTTACTTAACACCCTTTTACACCAGGACCTTCAAGTGTTGTACATAGAGAAGCTTTATGAAAGAGTTTATAGTCTAAATTACTGGTCAGGTTTCATTAGAAAATATATGTCTAGTAAACGTATAGTTTAACAGAACGTGAGAAATTTTGAAACACTGAATTGGTGAAAAGTTTCTCTTTTCTTTTTTAAAAAAAATTATCGTTTTTAGATTTCAATTTTCTAGGACAGGAGGTGTGTGAATTTTCTATCTAAATGCTAATGGGTTTCCATTTCTTATGCAATGCTATTCTCGCCTATTTTTTTTCCTTGTGCAAATTATTTTATGTAGTATACTCATACCAATTGAACCAATAATGATCAAACTAAGCATAGTTTTTAATATTAACAAAAATTCTTTCTTTTTTTTAAATACAAAAAAAATTATAAAACTAAAAAGTAAATAAAGGTGCACTTAGATGCACTGAGATGCATTGAGATGCATTGAGATGCAATTAGTGCATTGAGATGCACTTACAAAAATATATTAATACATTTTTTTTTAAACTTTGTGTTTATCAGTGTTTTGATGTACCAAACAAAGGTATGTCGACATCTTTGTTATTATAAAACAAATATTCTAACAACAAAACTAGAAGCTTGTGTGATGCACAAGTAAATCATGACCCTAGAGTGATAATAAAGAAATTATTTATGGGGTGCATGTAAATTACGTACTAGTGTACGCCTAAAACGCGTGTTTTCACCTCTACTCACTTATTAATGTTCTGAGTGGAGAGCGATGCGAAATTGCATACTGAAAATTTTATTGCAACTTTGTGCACCTAAAATTGCCAAAATTGGTCATAGCAAACATACACAAAGGGTAAGGTTGTTTGTTTGTTTGTTTATTTATTTATTTATTTATTAATTTATTTGTATTTATTCATTTTTTTTGCGTTGTAATTCTTAGTTGAGTTTATGTACGGTGTGAATGATAAAATTCAGAAATTTATGAACATTTTGTCCATAAATTTTGAACAAATGCACAAAACATATATATACAAGTGATATATTTTTGTATGTATGCAACTTTTTTTACTTAATTTTAAGGAGGTTCACCCAATATTTTGGTGTTTCAAAGCGAGTAAATTAACAAAACAACTCTGATCTCAGCTTGTTGTCAACCAGTTTTCAATGGGTGACCAAGAAGCTGACATCACAGTTGTCCACAAATTGTTTCATTTGCCACACAAAAAATGGGCTTGTGTCAGGAGGCCTTTATTAGTAATATGTTGGTAAGCGTTATTATGTCAGTCGTAAGTTTTATTTTTAGAAATCACTACTAAATGGAAGAACAATTTTCACTTTAGTTTTTCAATGCATTTTCTAGCAAAGGTCGTTTTATGCGAATTGTACTGTATATTTTCAATCTGAAACAGTTTACAATGCCGTTTTTATTCTCGACTTCATTTCATAGTAGAAACGTAAACTGCAAATGAGACCAAAATTCTCCATTTATTTTTTTTATGTAAGTTATATATTCTTCAAAAATTTCAATTTCTCTATACCACCATCATCATCATCATTTCACTTTCTCGTTTTCTTCAAATTTTTTTTATTCTCATTTAAACTTTCATTTCTTAACATTTTTTTCTCATTCTTAAAGTCCAATTTTTTCTTCTTCTTCTTTTTTGATTAAAGAAAAATGCCATGTTAAAAGAATATTCGAACTCATCTTGAAAAGTTTTTCATGGAATAGGAATGTGAAAATTGCACTACTAGCTAGAAAGAAAAAATCAATTTTTCTCTTCAACTTCGGGGGTGAAAAAAAAACAGAAAAAGAAAAATTGAGTAGGGATGGAAGAAGAAGAAATAAGAAATTGGAGAGAAAAAGAAAAACCATCGAAAAAGGACACATTTTTGCTAGTAGTGTTATAAAGAAAAAGCATCATTGGTTGAAAAAAAAAACCGGAAAAAAGAAAGAACTTCAATGGTGCTCATCAGGAAACTTACTCGTTTTTTCGGGTTTTCTATATGTTTTATTATCCATTTTTTTTGTATCCTGATCTTATAACCCCCATTGTGTACGTACTGAAATCTAATAATACTCGTCTGAAATTTAATTCAGCTGTTTATAGTGAACTTTAAACGAAGATAGAAGATAGATATTACAGTTTCAATGAACCTTCATGAGTAAATACGTACTAGAGCATCATGGGTGTTTGTTTATTTTTGCACAACATATAACTTCATTTCACAAATTAGTTTCAAATTCTTCAAAATATCTTTATGACAGCTGTAAAGTAAAAAGAGCTTGTCTAAATTATGCTTGTTTTTTCAGTGTTTGTTTTTTCACACTTAATTATTTTAAAACAATTTTCATACATAGTGTTTTATTACCGCATTTTTCATTTCTTAATTGGTTATAAACAAAACTTTGAAAAATAGTTTCATTATTTTAACATTTTTAAAACGTCATTATCGCTTTCACATCTGCTTGTGTGCAAATCGCTAATTGTATAATGTTTCCGAGAATTACACTTGATGTGTTTCTAAAGGAATGAGAGCATGGAGACTACTCTTTAGGAAACACCGTACATAAGGGATTTTGAGGCTTTCAACATAAAAGTTAATTACCACCGTGCCGTTAAGGCCCATCAGCACTTAATATACAGGCAATATAATGAAGACCCGTACTTTAAATTTTCCATTGATAAACGGTGTGCCAATCATACATTACTAGACTATTGTAAAATTACAGTTATTAAGGTAATTTACTCATTTTTTTAAACGTAACCCTTTAATGTGCAATGAGCCCTCGATTAATGCTTTCAGTTTTTTTGTGAAAGTTGAAACCCCGAGTGATTCGTATGGTGCTTAAATAGTATTGTTTTACATTACTTATTGTTTGTATGTTTGTTTCATAGGATAATTTAATTTAATTAAGAAATTACGAACTTGTTACTTGTTTTGTTCTTTTGTTTGTTGTTTTAATACTTTTTAACATTTTAAACCTGTCATTATTACATTTTTTTATTAAGTTTAACAAACATACTGTATATGGTTTATAGTATCTTTGCGACAAGATTGATAAAATACAAGAAAATTTGTAAACATTATTATTATCTTTATTTATTCGGCCCAATGGGGTCATTAGCGAGAGAAAACATACAGGAGGAAAAGAAAAACACAGTAAAACACTATATATAAATACTGTACAAGTTATGAACAATTAATTACATATTGAGGTTCACGTATTTGAAAACTTGGCGTTTAAAGTGTTTAACTGATGATATTAAGATCAAAGAATGACAACTTCGTAATGGTAAATTGTTCCAGAAAACAGAAAATAGCTATTGTTGGTGTCTTATGAGCTGAAGTACAGTTTTTCTTTGTTATCTGTGGGTTTTTTAATATAAGCGGTTGGTATTTTATGATTTCAATAAGAAAAGTGTTTTTTCTTATTTCAGCAAAAATGTATCAGTAATGAATAATGATAAATGGTACTTTTTGAATTGTTCACTTTCATTAGTTTATATCCTACTTTACTAGATGGTTTTAATTTCTTCGTTGATAATATTTTCAGCATAGATGATAGAGTACTACCTCTATGTTGTTATGCTGTATATACATAATAATAATAATTACTTTATTATAAAATTATATTATAATGGCTATAATGACTTCTAAACGTTCAAAACGTGCTACAAATAAATGTGTAAATTAAGCACGAAACGTTATGACATATTTAATGCGATAATTATTTTTATTATTATTTGCAATTCAATTAATAATCTGTTCCCGTATATTTTATAATTGAAGGCTTGCCCGGAATAACGTTGCATGTAACAATTCATAGTTTTCAGTAAATGGCAAAAAAGGTATTCAGCAACACATTGATTGTCATATATTAGGTACCCAATTTCGAAGTGATATATGTATGTTTTTGGTAGGTTATGAGTTTGTCTATTGACAGCACTAGCTAGGCCCATTTACGAGGCACAGTTTGCTATAATAATCTCAATATTGAATTTTTGTAACATACAACGTTATTCCGGGCAAGCCTTCAAATTTAGGACTACAAGAGACCGTCTAAACTCTTCCAGTGCCATTTTTTGTAGCCACGGTACTTTTCAGAAAAGTGACGTGAAAGAGTTAGGGATTACTGGATTACTGCACGTTATTACTAATTAGCCAAAACTATTTACGAGTATGCTTTTTTACGAATAACCCTCAACATTCGCGAAAGTATTCGCTAGTTTTCGTTTCAGCTGTCACAATGTGTTGATGACTTGTGTTATGATAAAAGCCTGAAGCAGTGTGCTGTGTTATGATGGAAAGCAACAAACATTTCTAGCAAGGCGCTGTGTTGTGCCGTAGTAACGCATTTAAAAGCTCGAAGCAATAGCGCTAGGTTTTGTTGGAAAGCTTGAAAGAGCTGTAGTTGTGGGTGTGTTGCGTTATGCAGAAAGTGCTACCAAGCTGAAGCTTCTCGCTTAAGCCCTATTCCCACTATCGCTGTAACGCGGCGTTTTTCCTCGAGATTTTCATTGGTTACGCTAGAAATCTCGAGCCAAAACGCCGCGTCACCGCGTCACCGCGATAATGGAAATCGGGCTTTATACAGTGGGAAAGCTTTAAAAATGATACTTTTTATTGTACTACTTGCTGAACAACTGCAGTAGCTTACATTAAAAATGATTTTTAAGCATACTGTTTTTATAGCTTACTGTCTTAAGCAGGTATATTATATATACATACATAATGCAAAAAAATCATTTTTGATTTCTGCATATTTCGATTTATGCGAAATTTATTTATTTATTTATGTATATATGCATCCCAAAAGGGACAAAAAATTACAGAAACAAAACCAAATAAAAAACAATTAATAAAAGAAATCAAAAATTATTACTATGTATAACGTATTTTAAAAGGTGACGTTTAAAATGATGACAACTCTTCAGACAATTATTGGAGTGGCAAGTTACATTGGAATTTTTCGAATGTAGTGTGAAAGGTTATTCCAAAGTAGAGTATTATATGGAAATCTTTGTAATTGATGGTTAGGAATATTAATAGATGGGATGATCTTATATTGTTGAGTAGCGTGGCTATTAAGTGATGGAGTAATATAGTCTTTGATAAAGCTCATCGGGTGAGATGGGTTTTGCACAGCAATGCCAAGTTTGAGTAATCTATGGTAAACAATCATTTGTTTGATATTAAAGATGTTATGACGTTTAAAGAAATTAGTAATTGATGTGTAAAGGCCTAGGTTGAATAACGTTCTAATGATGCGGTTGAAAGCCCGTTGAAGACGGCTTATGCAATATCGGGGTGATTCACCCCATATAATGTTGGCATATTGTAGAATAGGTATGACTTTTGAAGTGATATATAATTTTTCTTCACGGTGGGACAAAATGATTTTTAAATGTTTAACTATATAGACATGTTTGTTTAATTTAAACACAAGTTTTTCAATATGAAAATAAAATTTTAGAGATGAACCAAACCAGGGCAACCTAGGTCTTTGATAGGTTTGTTATTGCTGGAAGCCAGGTTAAAGACTGGGAGAATATTGGTTTTCAGACTAAATTTGAGGGAGTGCAGTTTGCACCACTGTTTTATAGTGAATATGTCTAGTCGGATATTGGTATTAACAATGTGAGTATGGTATAGAGAAAGTTATCATCAATATAAGAAAAGAGTGATACATTTAGGGATTGTTCATAGTTTGCTACCAAAAATTATAGTAGGGAGCTGCAAACCGAGCCCTGGACCATCCCATTATTAGAAGCAGTCAATGATTGCGTTCAGCTACTAATCTGAACTACTAATCTACTATTCTTGAAGGATGGAGAGGTAGATTTTAATCAGGAGGCGGTGGTAAGATTTCTCCGGAACCACTCCAAATGTATTCGGATGGCAAATAGTATTTGCAAGTTCAAAAAGTTCGGTAAATACAAGCTTGTCCATGATTTTGGAGATGAAAGGAAAATTAGCTATGGGACGGAAAGATTTGAAATGGTCAATAGGGCCTATTTTGTATTTTGGATATATTTGTGCAGTTTTGAATTTTGACGGATATGCGGAGGTAGCTATGATAAAGTTGATTAAGTCTACAATAGGAAGTAATAAAGATTTACCAGTGTGATTGATATTTTTATAGTTTAAGATATCGTTATAAGTCGATCCTTTATTATGTTGTTCAGATATGATATCTTGGAGTTGTTTCAAGGTAATGAGATTGAAACAGTGTTGATAACCATCAGAAAAATCAGGAATGTTAATGAGAGTGTCTATTGTTCCACTGTTAAGGGGATCGTTACACCAAGCTAAATATTGGGAATAACTATCAGGTTTTAGGGTTGCTATTTTTTATAAGTTAAGGAAATCCCACTAAACATTTCGTTCATCAATATATGAACGTTTAGTGGAACAAATCAGATGTTTGTACTTTCTATTAAGCTGTTTCAGAGATAAATTCAATTTATGCAAATTAAAACTTATGCAATGTGAGTAAATTCGATATTCAATTTATGCGTTTTTTGAGTAATTTCAATTTAGATTTTTGCACGTTTCGATTAATGCGAATTTTTATTAATGCGAATTTTTATTAATGCGAATTTCGATTTATGCGAAATTAAATACATGCGATCGTTGAGTAATTCTATCTTTGATTTCTGAAATTTTTTATGTATTTATTTAAACATGCATTTTTTTTACATAGGACTTATGCGGTTTTTTATTTATACGAAGAACTTATGCGGTTCTCGTTTTATGCGTTTTGTTACATTGGATTATACACTATATTCTCATAAACGACTGTAGATACGTTCAATTCCCAGCTCACTCCAAGTGAAGCTAATATAAAGAGTATAAAAACCGCTGCTAACATGATGAACTCTTCGTGAGTCAATTTATGATTTTCTTTATATTAATTAAAAGGCCTGATGTAAGAGGGTGTTAATTAACGAGGAAAACGTGTTTAATGATCTGAACTTGCCTTGCTATCTATGGGCTACTTCACACTTCTTGCATTAATAGCTTTGCACATATTGTTGTTTTGTTGAAAAGTATGCGTTAAGAAGGTAGAATTGCACCAAACACGTTCTAAAATGCTTCTGGTAATTTTTTGACAAAAATGTTACTTAACACCCTTTTACACCAAGCTCTTCATGAACCTTGAGTTTTCCTAACTGCATTTTTGATAATCTTTGCTTATAACGGAGGTTTTCTGTACAACAACTGTAATTCTACGAATTTACGTAACTCGGATCTGTTCAATAATTCTATGACATGTTTCTTTTAAACCAAGTTAATAGTGTTGAAGAAACTTTCGCTTATTTATGTTATAAAACTTTTTTTGGCTTGGCAAGTGTAAAACGGAAGTAAAGTCTTTAATGTTGGTTGGCAACATCTTGTTTAATAAAAGTGTGTTAGAAAACCAAAGTAGAAGCACGAGGCGTCACTTACCATGGTACCAATGTTGATATAACGAAATGTAGCTGCTCACGCTTTAATTAAGGGCCACTGCATCAGAGTTAAGTCTCGTTTTTTTTCTCTCTTCACCGACATGTGTTTCACGTTCGTTCCTGTTAAGAAAAAGTTTCTGAAAATTAGATTTGGGAGTACAAACTTTGTTAAAAGAAAACTGCGAACAAACAACAAAAAAGTGTTTGTTTTTTTCTTAAAGTTTTTTTTTTTGTTGTTGTTGTTTGTTGATGTGGTATCAACTTCTGATGTACGATGCCAAGTTTCTAAGTAGTTGAATTTTTAGATAGAATTGATAACAAAACTGGATTATACTTCTGACACATGACTGTTGAAATATGAACTGACGTGAAATATGGGTATATAAAAAATTTAGCACCTATGTTTTATGAGTTTTTGAAAGATCAGCTTTTCTTAAGTTATTTCCAAGATACTATATATTTTTACTTTTATTATTTAGTTTTTTTTTATTGGTTTTATAAAGTTTCAATGAGTTCTCCCCCGTGTAGTGTTTTGATCGATTTTCCCTGTTGTCCGTTTCTTAAGTTCGTATACTTTGGAATATTTGTGGGGGAAAATTTGGCAGTTCGGAAGGCGTTCACTTTCCAGGTTATCTTCTTGGGTTTTAGTCGTCCTTAGGGACTTCCGGTTGGAGACGGAAGTAGAAAAAAAAATATTTGATCATCAACGAGGCGATGAGGTTGTTGTCCGCAAACGTGGCGGCCATCACGTTTCTCTTTTCGAACTGACAGAAATCGATCTTGAAAATCCTTATCTCGGGGAGAAATAAACCTTGAGACTCAAAATGGCGTTGAGAGACACTTTGGCACTTTAGCTGCTGACTATTTTGCTTTTTGGAAAGTATATGTATTATTCCTAAGAGAAAACTTTTCCGTTCTTGGCAGAATGATTTGTAAAACTGCTTTACGACAAAAAAATATGCTAACGTAGCGGAAAAAAGTCGATGGTTTAACATATATTTTAAACATGAGAGCTTTTTAAACAAAAATGTTGAAATTGTTCTAATGATGTTCTTAAAAGGCCTAGACAAATTTTAACTATTGATTCGAACATTCAAACAGATTCAAGCATGGAAACAAAGCAAAGTCCATATAAACATGGGTCCGGAGTTGCTCACACGTTTGTATATCTACATCGATTATTAGACAAATAGTTTTATGAAATTTTGTAACTCCACCCTACGTTACCTTAGAAGGGTCGAGTTTATGTTTATATGGATATTTGGCTTTTGTTTTGATGCGTAGTGTGTTTGGTTAAAATATGACTAGACCCCAAAGGTCTAGTCAGACTAGTCAGGTCTAGTTGTGTTTGTATAGCAAAAAAACAAACACGCTGATTTTTTAGTTTGTTGTTAACTTCAATACTAGTTTCGGACTTCTTCCAGAAACTTGTAGTTGAACAACTTGAACTTGAAGAAGTACACTTGGTTAAGTGCGTGTTGTACAAACACTACTAAGTGTTGTGTGGAAAATGTTCGTTTCCATTCTAATTCGTATAAGTTGTTCCTGCTTTTAAGCTCACAGCTGCTAGTTCACGAGCTCTTAGCACTCTTGAGCAAATCCTAAGAGCTATTGAGCAATTCTGTTGTCGCCTCTCTTATTTGTTCTCATGTTGTTGTCATATCTTGGACATACTTTATTTGGCGAGTTTTCTTGTTCTTTTCTCCTTTACTTCTGTTGTTTTTTTTTCGTGTTTGTGCATTGCATTGTTGTTTGTCACTAGTACAACCCAGCCGGTTTTTTTTCTGGTGCCACATGACACGCCCTTTGGGCAGCAGTTGGTGCTTTCCAGATATCTAGTCTACTTAGCTTTTAAAATGCTCATTTATTTTGCAGCACCTAGCATACAATAACAGCAGAACGAATCACTTAGCATAAAAATTTAAGCTGATTTCATGTTATTATTTTTTTGTGTGTCGTCTGCTTTTTTAGATACATTTGCCTTTCTTATCAAAACGCACAAAAAATAGAAAATAAAAAATGTGAAAAAGAGTAGCTTTATAGAGTTTATGCAAAAAGTGAGTTCATCGTGAAAAAATCCATTTCGCGTTTTACTTGTTTCTTCAAGTTGCTGTTTTTATTGCGGAAATGCTTTTTACCTATCTTCGTTTTTACTCTACCATTAAACATTTCGTACCTTAAAGTAAAAGTCAACATTGTTATACTTTTCTTTTATTTCTTTTTACTGTTATTTGTATCTAGAGAATTTTACGGTTTTCTTGTTTTGCACATTTTCAAAAAAGGTGTACTTTGCGAAAAACATTTTAAGGTGTTTTTATCGATCGCGTATACTTGTGGGTGAATTACTAGAATTTTACGGATACAACCCACACATTAATATGTTTTAGAAGTTTAAAATTTATTGCAAAAGTGCATACAGTATATTACAGTAAATATTTTTATTTTAGAACGAAGCTTTTAATCGTAATATTCAGTTTTTCCTTGCGTACATCATTTAGAAATAGTTACACTATACCTACAGTTGAACTAGAGAGGTTATGAAATATTTTGCAATAAATTTCACATTTTAAAAGGAACATATTCAAGTACAGTATGAATCGGTAATGGAACCAGTGTTATAGTATAGGCCTTTAGCATTTCTCATTTTGTTTCTTAAAAAGTTACAAAAAGTTACCATATTTATGATGTAGACATGTGTGTTAAAGTTATATTGTTAACATTTATAGTTATTAAAAAGTTAAATATAGATGTTTTTTTTAGAAAATGTCAAGAAGTTTCCATGTAAGCCTACTGTTTCATGTATGTTTGATGCACTGCAGAATTTTGAAACTTGTTTACCAACAGTTCTGGTGTGATGCCAATTTTCTGGCAAAACGAATAAATGAAAGAAAACTTTTAGTGGAGAGTTTAGTATTTCAAGTTGGGTGGTCTTTTATAATAATAAATGTGTGCAACGTATGCTACTTCGAACTTAATCTTCTGGTTAGACAATTTGTAATCTGAGATAAAAAAAAATGATTAAGAGAGTGTCAAAACAGGAATATTGGACGTGTATCAAAAAGTTTGTAGTTGACATCTAAATTTGTTAACAATCTGGAATGTGAATTCTAAAAGATATTGGTAGTTATACATTTGCATACAAATATAGATAACGAAATATGGGGTGTTCGAAAAAGAACCCTGGAGATTTAAATGAAATTCAAGTTCTGTTTGTACAACCTTTGATGGTATTTTCAGCCACAGATAGCAAGCCTTGGAGCTCATAAAATTGCGCAGACGAGCTGTGCTGCAGCAATGGCTTTACCCAAACAAAATCCAAAGCCATAATAATAGCAGCTCTACTGTATCCAAATAACAGCAGCCATAAAATCAATTCGGTACGGTACTTGTGGATTAGATGCTCATTCTTCTTGTGGCGTTACTTGCTTCTACTTGGTTATGGATTTGGAGATTCAGTTACTGTAGTTAAACAAAAACATACTTCATCATAACAAAAACATACTAAATCATTACTAGTTCATTAATCTTACATTTAATAAATTTTAGTTTGTTTAAGTAATCCAACCTGCAAAACTAAGCGATTCAAAGTACAAGCATGTTATACCACAAGCGGAACGGGCATCTAATCTAAAAGTACCAGAAATTCTCATTGATAAGCTTACCCGAGTGTGATCTGAGGTAGCATTGCTTTTTTGATTTTTTGCAGGGTTGTAAATTGTGCACATATTAAGTTGTTATACTATTAACTTAAGCCATTTTACTAATAGTTTAATAATAAGTCTAATTTTATTCAATAATAGGCCTACATTCACATACATCTTCTTTTCAAACATCGTTTATTTTTATTTAAAACTCTACAGTTCCTTTTTGGGAAATCCTGTATTTGTAACCCTGCATTCTGATATGAAAGCATCGTCCTGTATATTGAGACGATTCATTTATTTTAATATTCTGGAACATGTCACAACTTATATTTTGTGTTTTGTTTTATTTTCAGTATACGACTGCAATCAAAGGATTTCGAGTGATACAACTAAAAATGGATCTTTGATGAGTCCAAATTTCCCTCAGTCATATCCCCAGAGGATCACGTGCACATACAATTTTACAGGAAGAGGAAAAGAGAGAGTACAACTTATATTCACCGATTTCGAGCTATTCATGTCAGCTGATGAAAGTAGAGAGTGAGTATTGCATTTTGTTTCATTACATTGTAAGCTTTCCACATTCGCGAACAACCATCACAACTTCTTGCGAATGTTGAATTGTTTTATTTTATTTATATCGCATAGTGTTTATAAAAATAGAGAAACAGCAATTAGTTATTGCATAAATACAATTAGTTTTGTATTAATGAAAAATGAACGCTGTTGAGTTTTAACAATAAACAAATGAAGTTATGGATTGAAGAAAATAACCTGAGGGGTGGGGTCATATGCTTATATCCCCCCATATGCTTTACGATTTTTCATCACATTATGTTTTCTGGTAAAAATGTTTTAAAACTTAATTTCAGAAGATTTTATTGTTTCTAAAGTTGCTATAATTTGTCATCATAGCTGTAATGGCGTGGACGCTGTCATGGTGTTCATTAATATTAATGGCCAAAGTAAACGGGTGGACAACTTCTGTGGTTCCCAAATACCAGCTCCATTAATGTCCAATGGACCTTCGCTCTCAGTTGAATTTCACACCTTTCAATCGCCAGGAAGTTCCAAAGGCTTTCGTGCCATTTATCATTTTGTTACAAGTAAGTGGTTCTCATTCATCTACAGTGAAAAATGTCTTATTTGTCCAAACTAAAATCACCATAAATGTTAACGTTTTTTCAACAATTTGATACATTTTTCTACGTTTTTAATACATTTTTAATAATGTATCCGAGCAGTAGAAAATTTGTTGTTGTTTAATAAAAAAAAACATATTCGCGTCTTATGTGAGTGGGTACATAAACTTAATTTAAACTTTGTTTTGCTTTACTCTCAAAGGCCATTTTTAAGGAATAAAAAACAACAAAAAAAAAAAAAAAAAAAAATGCTTTTTTACGTGTTTTTCTTAAGATTGTCCCCCCCCCCTTCTTCATTCTTTTTCTATATATTTACTTTAAAAAATTACCCTCTGGAATGGAGCGGAAACGTTGAAGTTTGTATGAAGTTCATGTTATCCAGCCATTTAAGGTGATGGAATTTATTGTTTTTATTTGTTTATATTTTTTTTATACTTTTTTAATACAAATATTGTATGTATGTTACCGGCAATGTATAGAATCCAGTATATACTAGAATCTATGGAATGTATGAATAAAATCTATGATTATGAATAGAATGAATAGAATTTATAAAATCATTTATGCAAATTATGAAATAACATCTTATCTGTTCAGGTTACTCTGGGTTAGTTTAAGCTAGTTTAAGTTAGGCTTAAATGATGTTTAAAAAACATCATTTAAGCTTAAATATAGTGTAACTCACGCTTGCTTAATGTAATGTGCATATTCCAACACTAATTGCATACATTTAATAAACTAACTTGGCATTCTATAGAATGGGTTTCTATGGGTTTTCTGGGTTTTACACATCCCCTGGACAAAAGTATAGAATATATTACACTATACACTATTTCACAAATTTGGTCATAATTTCCGTTTGAATACATATTTTTCAGTGCGATTTGTCTTCATCGTTCTTCAGTAATGTCCTCTCAATAATATATTTGTATTGCACAATAAAATTAATTTGTGCAGTGTAAGAAAAAGTCAAATGTAAAGACATGGTAGCCGTTGGAATATATTCCATATTTTTGTCTAGGGGTTGTATCTTGCCGCTATCATAGGCTTGCAGTGTTGTATCAGAAAAGTACGGTACAAATAACGAAATAAAATAATAATTACATCACTTTAAATAGTTGGATGACATAAATTTTATACACATTTTGTTTCGTCTCCAATTCAGAGGCTTTTATTTTCAAAGAATAAAAAGAGATATAGAAAGAGATATGTACACCATTGAGGGAATCTTCCAATTGACAATTTTTAATAATAAAAAATAACCAATATTTGTTTGTTTGTTTTTTACGTTAGTTTATTTGGCACTTGAGGTGATGTGTGGCATTGTATAATGATGATATTTTAACTGTGGAATCTTATTTATTTATTTTTTTTTAGATTTTGGAATCACTTCTGGCAGACAAGATTCGCAATCAGGTTTGGTTCAATTTTTGTAATGTATATACTGTAATTCGTTTCGTAAGAAGAAGGGAAAATTGGTTTTAATTGGATTTTATATATTTTGTTTTATTTCAGTTTGTGGTTTTGTCTACAATAGTAATGAAACAACTAATGGGACTTTTACATCTCCAAACTATCCTGGATATTATCCGCGGGATACAGAATGCCACTACTTTTTCTTCGGTCAAAAAAATGAACGCGTACACATCACTTTTTATTACTTCGACGTGGAAGGAATGCCTCCGTAAGTACATTTATTTGTTAGTTTAGTTTATATTATTATTAGTTTTAATGTAGTATTCTTGGTTTGTTTTGTTTAGCTTTAGTTAAAAATGCAGTACGTGACTATATTATACTCTTTATATTATCTTCACTTGTGAGTGAGTAAGATTATGAGTAAGCTCAGAATTAAACGTATAGTGCCATCTACCGTCGTTATGAGAATATACTGTATAGGCCAGTATACCAAAAAAGCATAAAACGAGAACTACATAGGTCTTTCGCATAAATAAAAAACCTCATAAGTCCAATGTAAAACAAAAATTGCACATATAAATATGACTAAATCGGAAATTGCAGAATCAAAAATGAAATTATTTAAAACACGCATAAATTGAACATCGAATTACTCAAATGTTGCATAAATATTAATTCGCATAAATGGAATCATGCAGAAAAATGAATCATGTTGAATTATGTATCTTCATATAGTATATCTGTATATGACAGTACAGTATACAAAGAGTAAACTTAAAAATAATTTTTAATGTACCGGTACTTGTTTTCAACTGGTCACAAATTATGCAAAACGTTGGTCTAGCAGTTTTGTCTCATGAGAATTCTAATGTAGCTTAATGTGATGTTGAAGTTTTAACGGCCGCTTTGTATTGATCACCAGATGCACATCAACAACTGCTAGCGACTACGTGGAGTTTTCCAACTTTAGAACAGTTGACCGCAAAATCCCTCGTCATTGTGGCATGAAAGTGCCTTCTGTTGTGGAGTCGGATAGTGATTTCTTTCGGGTCACATTCAAGTCCAACGATAAATTTGATGGCACCGGTTTTGAAGCCTACTATCAATTTAAAAATCATGTTGGTCAGTTTCAGTTTGTTGATCAGAGTGATTAGATTAGATGTTCCTGAAAAGTTTAGTCAAATTTTAATTACAGATGCTATGCATCAAAACAAAGGAAACAACATGGGTCCTGAAATGCGCCTTTTTAAGATAACACAGTAAACCTTAGATAAACCAGTAACTCTTTCAAGTAGATACGATTGTAGGAAATTCAGTCAAAGGAAACAAACAAGACGAAAGAACAAAAGTTAAAAAAAGACGTCAAACAATACTTTTTGAATTGTTTTCCTTTGACTTCTTTTTTTACTTTTTTTTTTCACTTGTATTGTTTTGTCTTTTTTTCACTTTTGTTTCTTTGTCTTGTTTTTGACTTTGTTTCCTTTGACTTAATTTTCTATAATGGTAAATACATAGGTCTATTGTCTCATGATTGCTGTAGGTATGCAAATGAGTATTTATTTCCATGACTTGATGCGTAACATTTCTGGTTAAAATTCGATTAGACCTTTCAGGAACACCCTGTATGTATTTCCGTATGATAAAAAGAGTATGCTGTTTGTTTTTATATCTATAGTATGCTGTTTTGCTTACTTTTAGATCCTTACACTATCAAACGTGTGAAAGCATCGACTGGTACCGGTGGAGCTAAAACACTAGCAGGTATGTTTTTGTACTAGTTATGTTTTTGTAATTCGTATGTTTTCAAACTTACCTTTTGGAATTAATTTTGTTGTTTTTATTTTATTTCAGGGATGGAGTGGAATTTACTGTTTTCCATTTTGACTTTATTCGAATGGTCGTTTTACTTGGTGTGAAGAAACAGCAGCTAATACCAGAGTACACCCATTACATAAAAAAAAAAAAAAACAGTTTGCTGTATCCTTTGGTGGACTTGAAATAGCCAATCGTGGTCAGGTGTTAAAACTAAGAACATGAACGTTGGCGCTAAACAGCGTGTCACCGACCATGCCTTCTTGTTTAGAGAGACAAAAACAAAACAAAGTATTTCCATCAGTGCTAGCTCAAGTTCCCATTGTGCAGTGAGCAAAACTTTGAATATCACGGACTGTGCATTACCAATAAATTGTACAAAGGAAGAGTTACGTTGTCTTTTTAAACCTCCTGTTCCAAGTTTTCGGAGGTCACCATTTTTTAAGAAGCAAAAACAAATTCGTGTAAAATTTCACTGTACATAGTCTATTGATTAATTCGATACATTGCCTCATTGAGACCAATGAGAAGGAAAGAGCAGTATTTTTGTGATTTCATAACTGAACTTTGACAGGATGGAATTTCAAACATGAAAAACAACAACAGCTGTGTGATGGTCTTCAAAGCTCAAAACATTTATCAACATTTTGTTTTAAATTTAACATTTATTTTTTAATTTTCCTGGACAAAACAGTTTACTAGGTCTAGATCATCACTGTTATTTATAATCTTGAGAACAACGATCACATCAACGAGGACAAATGATTAATGCTATGAATGTGTGGGCTGATTTCACAAATTCAAGTTATGAATGGAGGAACGACATTCAAACGAGTCATCGAGTCTTACATTTTTTTTGCAAGCAAACGAACTATGAAGAAGTCATGTAGAGATAAATAAAACAAGATTTTCAATTCAACAACTTTTGTATTGAAGTGTCCAAGAAAATGTAATCTTAAAATTGTTTCAATATTTTTTAGGTAATCCTTGTTTTTGTGATACTGATGGTTGTGATCATCTTTGAACATGATTTTGTCTTCTTGCTATTTTTGTTTATGCTGCATGGATGTAATTTTCTGAGGTAAAAATTACTTACGTTATTTAGTTTCGTTGGAAGGATAAAAAATGGTGAAAGTACTGTATAAATGATATAAAAAAGTAGAAAAGGCCTAAAACTCACACATCACATAAACGAAAGTATGGACACAATGTAAAAATACACATTTCATTGAAACAAATACAGTAAATAAAAATTCTTTATAATATAATTGATGACAATACTATACAAAAATTATTGATAATGCAATTTTCGGTTATATTTGGAAAACTTGCCAATAACACTAGACTACAAATTTTGATAAAAGTCATGTTTTAGAGAGCAGATTTTTCAGTGATGCTGAAATCTATGCACACGAATATGACAATTGAAGGGTCTGGTGTATAAGGGTGTTAAGTAACATTTTTGCAATTTTGAGGAAAACGCGTTTAAAAATCTGAACTTGCCTTGGTTTTTGGGCTACTTTTCACTTCTTGCATTAATATCTTTGCGCACATTGTTGTTTTGCGCAAAAGTCATGCGTTGAGAGAGAAGGTAGAATTGCCCTTAGCACATTCGAATATGCTTCTAGGTGACAAAAATGTTACTTAAGAACCTTTCACACCAGGCCCTTCAATTAAAACTCACAATCGGTTGCGATTTTTGTAAAATTCACAGTTATTTATAACGTATAATAAAGTAATATGTACACGGTATGGCACATAATACAGTGAAACCAAAGTCGTGGTGGACGGAGTTTAGGTGAAATATGGTCAACGTGAAAGGAATATTTAATGTTGTTTTCGCCTAACCTAACCTAGTGCTATGGGTGTAGATACCACGTTAAGTTAGTTAGAAAATACAACAACATTAAAATATTCCATTTATGTTAACGATATTTCACCTAAACTCCGCCCACCACCCTAAAATTACCAATATTTGTTACAGTTATTTATTCTATTAACTCATACTGCTTCGCAATATTCGCTATAGTAAAGTATCGATTTCGGTATAAGTTTCGGTATTTTCACACATGATGTGGTGGCGCTACCATTGCTGGTGAGGCGAAGACAGAGGAGCTCGCTGCAGTATTATTAGAAAGATTACATTTTTTTCACGTTTACATACATTCTGAAACTAGAATAAATCGTTTAAAATGTTCACTTTTTTATTTTTCCTTACACAGTAGGCTACTGTTTAATTGTGGACAAGCTCTCAGCTACAACGAGAAGGTTTTCTTTTCCTTGTTGGCTATGTAAGAGTCAATAGACAAAGTTTATTGTTATTCGTTCAACACCTCGATTACGATTAGTATTTGCTGTTTTTAATTCAAAAGTGTGTTGTCATTGAAATTTTATCAAACAATTTTAGGAACTAAGCCTATTAGGTTAAGACCTCGCCACTAGGCTGTACTGTATTGCTAAAATTTGGCACAGCTGCTTAAGTGCACTGATGACACTATTGATGACAATGTTTTTTACTATTTTATTCAACTGTTCGTTTGTCCAATAAAAATTAAGTACTGTAACTACATGATTCAGAACCTCGTTCTCAGACGACGTTACATAGATTTGAACTATGAAATAAATTATGACACGTCACTAATTGCTGCTCATCTATGTGTATAAAACGCTTAGGTATCGTGTACAATAGGGTCATGTGGTAGAATCTTTGCTGGCTGATTGGCCGAAACATGATAGCTGACTTGGCGAGATTTGAACTGAGAATCTAACGGGATTCCCGTTTGATTCGGCGTATGTTACGCCCATCTAGGTTAGGTTACTATATACTCATATTTTTTAATTACAACTGTTTGTTTGGCGAAAAAACAGCGCGCTTGTTGATGTTCTTCGTTTCACAGCTTTGTAGTGTGAGTGTCTTTTATTACGTTTCATAGTCATTTTAAGTAGTTTTAGTTGAGCCTGATCACTCATGTAGCTTCAATAATTTACGTAACTGTCATATTGATGACTTTCATTATAAGTTGTGTAACTCATTAGGGAAAATCATTGGGATTTGTTGTCTTTGCTGATTTCTTGGCAAACGAGTAGTCAACGATGAGTCGACATAGGTCTAGTACAACATGCACGTTATTGGTGCCACAATTAAGCTTAATTTTAGTTGAAGGCCATCGTCATAACATGACGATGTTGTCGTTTTCAAAGTTTTTCTATGCAAATTATTATTCTTTATCTACGTATAATTTTAATAAAATTTAATGGATTATTTTAAATATCAATAATATTCAATGGATTTGAAATATTAGTTACAAACAGATGCAGCTGATTTCAATCCTATATTATAAAATGACAACAAACAAAAAACGAAACCGTCGATGTGTGCTGTGACGAATGTTTCCATGACAACAAGAAAATACACGAGTTGCTATCGTTTAAAAAGTGCGGTTCTTTACTTCTATATCCATTAGCTTTAAAACATCACATGACATTCAAACGCTCATAAAGACCGCGTTCAATTTGTACGCCTTAAGCGGTTTTAGCGAAAACAGTAACAAAAAACTTTCCCGACATTTTGAGGGTATTTTGTAAAATGGTTTAAATTATTTGTTTATCTTTTATTATATCCCCATGTGGATTTTTAACACTATTATTATTAACCTTTTTATGTAACTTTTTGCTTTGTTTATCTTTTATTGTGTTGTACCTTTATGTTTTATTGCTTTTGTATCTTTTTATCACTTGAAAAAAATCAAGGTGACAGTGGTCAACCATGGAAAAAAGTAATAAACAGTACACACAGAACAAAGTTAGGCAAACAAATGCTAGATTAAATTTACAGATTTACCACTATACCACTATATTTGTCTATCAGCCAAATGTAACTTTAATTTATCTTAAGATAACTCAAAATTTTAGAATCACACTAAGTCATGACTTATAATACAATTGTTGGTCATTCTAAGTATTTATTTCATTAAAATAATAATTGTAATATAGTAATTTAAAGTTTGATTATTTAGCATAAGGAGAACGTTCAAAATTTATTATTAGATTAATCTTTGTGACAATGGTTTCTTAAGTTCAAGTCCATTCAATATTTTTTAAGCGTTTTGCCAGAGTCCGGCAAACAATAAGGTAAAGCAGCCGCCACGGAGACTTTGACAGGCGGCAGTTGTCACATTGAATTCACCGTGCTATTACTAGCCTTCTACCCACCACTTTAAACACCTTCATTCCAACTCAACTTTATATGACAACACGTATAAGGTCTTTAACAGCTATTACACCATAAATTCAATCGTGTAAAAATTATATTTATAATTATATATTTTTTTATAAATTACCTTTGCTAAAACACTGGTGAGACAACCAAGTGCTTAAATCAAACTGCCGAGACAACCATGTGCTGAAATCAAGCCAAAATATAGTATCGTTGAGATCTCTCTTAACCGCGTGTAGAAGGTTGTACTAAGTTTGATAACATGCTAACAACGTTTCGCTTACAGGTTAGCACAAATTTAAACGTTTGAGACAAGTATTTAGTTTACAGAAATGATTACAGTGTCTTATCTTCTCACTGAGTTTTTGCGAAGCGAGTAATTCACAATGGCCAACTTGAACCGCTTAAACTGACGTCATGGCTGGGCTTAAGCAGAGGGCCATTGTGTTTCTGCTGTAATAGTATAATCATGACGTCACAACTGTTTCAATGCTAAATGGCTCCTAGTGAAATGGCCAGATATAATATGCCATGGTTAAGGTTAATTTAGGTTAGTTAATCAGGTTTTCTAAACAAAAAACCATTGAGGCCTAAATTAAGACTTAGCTTTGAACCTAGCCTAAATTGTTGCTTAACGTAACTATTTCACTGCTGATTTCGTACATTGCCTACACCAGGGGGCCGTAACTGGTCACAGCGCTGTGAATATGCAGCGCTTTAATCCCGTCTACAACTTAAGGCTGGCTGCGAACATGCCCGATGACATACGATCTCGTCAGCTCCGACGTGAATTTTCTGGATCGTCATTGGTTGCTCATTGGATCATCCAATCACCATCCAGCAAATTCACGTCGGACCCAAAGGGATTGTATGCCATCCGGCATGTTTGCGGGCGGCCTAAAAGAGTCATCTAGTCAGCTGTGATTTGGGTTTTAAATTCGAAACATGATTTTCCAATAGTTTCAAAATATTTGTCCAATTTATCATACGTTAATTCGCCGTTCGGATTTTCCACCTTCTTTGCGCAGTTAGTAGGCTTGGTTAGCTCTTTAAAACACGTGACAAAGATCACACGAAAACCAGAATATTTGATTTTGATTTTGTTTATTGCAAACAAGAGTCTAATAAAGTATAGTGTAATTACAAATCATGCTATTAAAAGGTATTGATACAGATCTTTATAAAAAAATTTAAACAAGTTGCACTTCATGGGTGCACATAAAGGATATGTATATCACATAAAGGATTCCAATATTAGTATATTACGACCTGTCAAGTTAAATTTCACATCTTGCTGAAATGTGTCCCTTTATCAGTTTCAAATAAGTGTCAATTTATCTATAGTATTGACTTTCTTAAAGCTGTTGAATAATAGCAGTCGTATGAAATTTTCTTTAATATGGCAACTGAATGTTTACAATCGGCAATAAATGGGCTCTCGTCCTTCCCGGTTCATAATTGGCTACAGTTAAAATGACATCAGCAGCCACGAACACATGACCTACTCATAACGAACACGTCATCAGACACAGCGCTTCATCCGTTGATTAGTTTTTAACAAATTGATTGGATGTTGTGCCTTTAATTTCCACGCGTGACGACAGCGATCAGTTTGCAGTTCAGCCACCTATTTGGCAGGAAAAGATAGTTGTCATGACTTACCTAATGATCCTCGTATATACGGTACTAATAGAATATGAAAATACTTTTCAGTACTATAACACTTTAATTTACAGATTTAAAATACGTATTTAATTCAACACTTTGAAATACATATTAATTATTTATTGCGCAGTAACGGTACAATTTTTCCTTATCTATACATTTTGCATAGTAGATGTATCATATTTGTCCATTTTATACGAATCCTTAGTCACTAAACGTGGCTTGTTTGCCAATAGGTTTGGAAGGGAATTCAAAGCAAAGTTTATTTTTTTTCACGTAATGTCATTGTACTGCATAGATATCAATAAAAATTTGCAATATTTTACAATGATAGTTTGGTCGGTAGTATACAGTTGCATATAAACGTGGTTTTCAGTAGGAAAGAATAAGTTTGAGTCTTGAAAATAATATATTTGGATTCAGCGATGCACAGATAGTTGTCAGAGCCTCTTATCCCAAGAAATGATTAAAATGGAGATACGGCGTTTTGGAAATAAGCTCTTTAATTTAGTCAGAATGTAGTGCCGTTTCATTAATTTACAAGAATTCAACTGAAAGAAAAAATTGAACAAACAACAGTAGTTATAAGGAAGGACGGTGCTTCAACAGCTTCTCTGCAGATCACCGATACTATGCAGTGGAGTGATTTTATTGTTTGCATGGTTAATTTAAATACGCATTTAAAGTTGCGTATTGTACAGCTAAAATCGCTCTGCAGAGGAGCTATTGTAGCATCATCCTGCCTTATAATCACTTTTTAAATATGACTTAGTAGTTATGACTTAGTTTTTGATGTAACAATGTTGAAAATTAATTCAAGGTCAATGAAACTAACACCTTGGAACCCTCATATCCAAACAATGTTTTTCTCACACGTTTGTTTTCCACAGTCTTTCATGATATTTGGATGTGTCATGATAAACGACCCACCGTGTATAATAGTAATAAATATTCGACGTCAGTTCACTACACCAATAAATACCCTTTTCTTGAGCACGAAGTTGGTGAAACAAGTTCTGATTTTGACAACGATATATTCGAACATCTCGACGATAGACACAATGCAAACCCCCAAGAACAATCCAATGTTGCCTCCGATATCTGACACAAGACCATCCATTGTGTAACCCCAATATTCCTTATCCACAGTGAGTTCGAACGACATTTTTATATCAATAAGTAGTGCACTTTGGTTTTTTCTATTTTGACTATCCAAGAAATTAGTGGAATAGTCGAGCCACTTGCAGCAGATTGGACATGGACTGCTCCAAATTCTAACATCTTGAAGGTATTTCGAAAAACCGATGTACGATGATTCGAACTCAGTGGAATTCTGACAAATGGGTAGATGGAATTTCGGAGACATGAAGGGCATTCTAAATAAAATACAATTTTAAAAATAGATTAAAACACTGTTTTGATTGCGAAACAAAACAAATTCAACATGGTCAATAAAACGAGTTATTTTTCTGGTAGAGAATTTGGTTTTAAATGTCAAAATTGTGTTGTTCTCCAAAATCTTAAAGGCTAAGATTGTAGGCATACCCTATTATAATGGCGGGACCACGGTCTTTTCAACATTGTCAATGCATATGAAAGCTTAAAAACATGTGTATACAGTTTTGTCTTTATACTGACAGTCTGCAATCTGAACAAACCGGACAGCTTTTACGGACTACCGCAAGTAAAAACCAAAAATATCAAATGAAAGAGAATTTCGCGAACTTGAACTTGCATAGTATACTTTTTCAAATTTTCGAACGGTTAAATTATTATCGCTGTTTTAAACAAACCGTTAAAATACGTCACATTTGGACGCACCGTGACGTTTTGTGACGACTCTCACTGACGTCATCACACGCTTTTTTTTGAGAATTTTTCGAGACTGGGCGGTGATATGATAAAGCCCAACGTCTGACGTTACCACGACGCCAAACACTGTGGTATGAATTATCTAGGTTCAAATGCTGTGCTCGACGTCAAATAAGAATTTTCATTGCTTATTTTAAAGGATCTCGTCAGTTTGACGGATTTACAGCTAGTACTATACTCCATTTCACATTAGCTGACACGGAATTAGCTTGAGGCAGTCAAGGGGCGAGCTAGGTGATGACTGTGTGACCACTGATCACACAGCAACTGAAACGTGTGAGAGGTACGCTCGTCAACCATTGGCTGATTCATTTAACTTCCTCATAATTGTGCCAGCAATTCTGTGTCAGCTAATTTGGGATAGAGTATAGTTAATGGCGGAAAATTGGATGAAAGAGCTAGTAGGTCTACTAGACTTTGTCCCGGTTCTGAAGCATATTTAACATTGTCCACATATCGTAGTAGGTTGTGGTGGCAGTGAGTATTAGCACTTTTGTTTTTACAAAAAAAAAATATATATCACTTTTAACGACAAAACATAGATTTTGTCGACAAAATGACGATTTTTAGAGCACCGTTATAGCGAAGTGTAATGTAGATCTTAACATAAACTCGACCCTACACCCAACTAGGGTAATATGAATAACTATTGGTTATAGTAAAAGAGGAGAATAGAGTGTTCAAACTCTGTATTATAACTAAAATCTTTCAGCGGATTTGTTTTTAGTATGAGGTAATACAAGAATTGTGTACAACTCTTATATCATATCATAATGTTATTAAAAATACATAATGGAACTTCTTGTACTGTGACATTTCATAATATCCGGTACCAGGGCCGTAGCCAAGAGGAGGGCGGCTCGGGCTCTCCCCGATATCTTTTTCTGGACATGGAACTTAACACTGTTCATGTCAAAAAAGTATATTTTTTCTTCAATTTCCATTATTTTTAGTTGTTTGTCTCTTACCCCCCTCCCCGAAAAACCTTCTGGCTATAAGCTTGTAAGTTATTAATATGCAAGTTACCTGCAGGTTACGTTATATTCGCTCTTTTCATACAAACTTGTCATGATATGATCCATTCGGCATTGCATAACTTTTTGGGTTTCGTCACACTTCATATTAGGTCTGTTTTGTCTAATTTTCTTCCAAAATAAATATGAAACCGTAATGGTAAAGATATTAGTACAGCAGTATTGTTTTCATAGTATTTCTTAACCTACTTTAAATGGCTTCAAATTCAGAATAAGGTGTGAGCCAAAAAACGTTCTACGTCCTTTGATACCAATAAAATATTTGCCCGTTGGTTCATCCTTAAATGGATGTACGTATATCTGCCAAGTTAAAATTTGTTACTACGTTGACTATCGTTAATAAAATTTGGCATTACTAACTTCTAAAATGATCGTGGAGACTTACAAATAGGCTTGCTCGTCTTGAGAAGTTATCGTTTTCTTTTAAACCCACTCGAATATAAATGTCATTTTCACTATAAGAGTCTTGGATCTTTTCATCTAGAAAATTCGAAAAATTAATCGCTATAATATTTATTAATGATGTTTTAAGTAGCTTCAAAAGTGAATTCGATGTCATGTTAACCGAATTGATAATGGTTTAGTCATTCAATTTTCTATGAATTGTTATCAATCTTTATTTGGGATCACAAAACATTGTACATACAAGGGAAAAATAAAATAAATAAAATCACAACATGAAATTTACAAACTGAAAAGTACACTTATGCTGCTGATTAGAAACATTTTTAAAAAACACATAAATATATTTTACATTTTAAAAAATTTTGGAATTAAATGTTTTGGGACAAGGGTTTTTTCTATTTTTGTTTTCTATTCAAAACACTTTAAAAAGTTAACTGTTGTTGATGTCGGTTCTAATTTTCTACACACTTTTTAATCGTCGCGTCGGCTAATTATAATTTGAATTTTTTTTCAAGGGTACTTCTAAAATAATTTAACATCGTGGACGTACAGGTAGGTAGGTACTTGGGGTTTAACGAGGGCACCGACTGGCTTTTACAGCTATGTCATTTGGCCCTCAGA
>JAQIWH010001678.1:0-29613 GCA_034695005.1 Cryptops parisi
GTGGTAAAATTGTGCGAAAGTAGTTAGGCCAAGCCAACTCCTACGATGAGCAGGCTTCTATTACTTGTTGGCTATGGTTATGCTCACTGCTGTGCTCCTCCCATCATGGAGCAGCCCACCACTTCCGCTCTTTTTTTTTGTCACTTCCGGTTTCTTCCATTTTGGATTGGAAAACTTTTGGCTCGCTAGTTTTCTTCATTCGGTTGCTATTCCTAGTCGATAAAAATGAATTTCTGGCGTCAAGCTGGATTAAAGTGAGTATAAAACATTGGTATTAACATACTAAATAGGATACAGATAATAAACGTTGGTCAAGTTCCTAATAAAACATGCTTAACTTGGGTGTTATAAGAGCTCATGGCTGCTCCTCTTCTTCCAACATGATTTAACCCTAATATAAATTAAGTTAATTTTTTGTTTTATGCAGCTATCTTCAGTATTCCGGTATTGCTGCGAAAGCAGTGAGGAGAGCGCTGAAGTCTGATTTCAAAGCAGATGCTCTGAAAAGAGAGGAACATATCATTCGTATAGTTAAATGGAAAGATGGAAAAGCACAAAGTATGATTAAAAGTTACCAACTAAATATAAATAAATTCTGCATTATATTGCATGTGCCTGTTAATTAACATGATGTTTGTTTTTAAACAAAGTGATTTTTCAGAAATGATAACGCTTTTGAGTGTGTGAATCATGACCATACATATGGTACAGTATGTGTACATGTAGTTGTAGATCCCTCACTCACTGGTGTGATCATTTTGTCATATCATTCCTGTGTGATCATTTTTCCCACCTTATGTAAGCTACACAAACCTTATGTAAAATAGATTCCTTTGTGTTGTGGAAGTGCTACTAGATTCTGGTTAAGTATACTACTGTAGGCTAAATCGGTACTTTCCGGTTAGAGCGGGGTCTAGTCTTATATTGCTATTTGCTTGTACTTGGTTATGAGTTTATTTTGCAGGTTAGGTTAGGAAAACAAAACAAAATCGTACAGAATATGTTTCTTTGTTTTTCCTAACCTAACTTGTAAAATAAATTCATAACCAATTACAAGCAAATGGCAACATCAGACTGGACCTCGCTCTAACCGGAAAGTACTGCTAAATCATTTTCAAACTTAATTCATTCTCAACTACGGGTGTCATTTTTATTTTCCATTTAATATAGAAAACTCATGTATAAAAACTGGCTCGAGAAACCATTAATTTATTTGGAAAATCACTGTACTACAGTGGAGCCTTGAATTGTGAGCGTTTTGAAAGACGAGCAAAATTTTCGAACACATTTTAAGTGGTCTTCATATACGAGTAGTACTGTATACTGTATGTACTCTATTAGTTTCCATTATTTCTTGTGGAGATATTCTCTTTAATATAAGAGTTTTTTGGATTATGAGCATGCTTCTGGAATGGATTGTGCTCAAAATTCAAGGTTTTACTGTATATGAAAAGAGTGATATGGCCA
Organism: Cryptops parisi; assembly: GCA_034695005.1. Lineage (NCBI taxonomy): Eukaryota > Metazoa > Arthropoda > Chilopoda > Scolopendromorpha > Cryptopidae > Cryptops > Cryptops parisi. The sequence continues at coordinate 1,468 of JAQIWH010001678.1, forward strand.
TGAAAATTAAAACCAGGGGATCATAACTGCTTGCCTCGCAGCAAACGTCATTGCGGTAGCCTCATCCATAATCAAAGCCATGACTTAGCATAATCCTCAAGTCTACCGTTATTGGTTGTTTTAAAATCAAAAGTGATTTTCAATAAGTTTTGTGTTTCGATAACTGTCTACTTTTCCGTCTGTCGATTAGTCATTCGCGTTTTAGATCTTCCTTGTGCAATGGCTCCAAAGAGAAGACAGAAAAACTTTCCTAATTCATTTGTCTTTGGTGATGAGGAACCTGAAAGAAAACTATAATAAAGCGAACATCATGTTTTTTGTGGCCTTATCAATTTAAAACTTGCATTTGTGTCTAAAATAAAATAAACATTTATGATTGCAGAAGTTGCAGCAGAAGCAACCCAGTGATTGTGTTTTTTGCTCTTTTGATGCTTGGACATATGCAGTATGTTTAATGCTTTTTACTAACATTTTTTGTTTACTTTAACTCAAAATTATTAAAATGCAGAACTCGACAAATTTTAAATGACAATATTTGGACAAATGCTGTTGAATAAAATTTTCCGCCGATGTTCATAGATGGAGAAACACATCTTGTATATAAAAATTTTAATAGTATTCACATATACTTACTATTGACATTGCTATGTAAACATTTGTTTTTGCTTGGAGTCGAAAAAAAATTTGTCGAATTCTAGTGCATCTAGTGTGTAATAACCAACAAGTGTGAGTGTTGGCTACTTTTATTAGTAACATAGCAGCAAGCTTGTTGACATTGTCAGGATGATAACATTTGCTGTTTGTTAGTTTATTGTACCATGTGTGCAATGAAATGTAGTAATAACACCAAGCTAGACCTACAAAAAACCCTTTGTTTTCATGCTACATGAACTAACGAGTTTGTGTACAATGAAAAAGAATTTATTTACAAAATGCCACCGCTTAAGTTTGTGTCAAAATGTAATCTCCCTACTGGTTTCATTTCTACTTCAGTACAATAGAATTGTTACACAGCATTAAAATTCCTATAACCAATGCGTGTTAGCTTAGTTTGAAACTGTGTGATGAGTACGAAACGGCAAAAACATGCAAAACTTTCGATATTACTTTATTAATTATCTTGCGGATAAATTCATTGAGCAACAGTTATCCAAGGTTTTTGAAGATTATAATAATAATTTGATTAATTTTCTTTTTTTTCAGGACCTGATGGAAAGTTTGAGTAAAGTCGTCTATAATCCACTGTGTGGATTATTCATTTACAATTTCTTTCGTAATGTAGATACATTTTGAGGTAAATAATATACTGTTGTAGTTCGTGCTTGTTAGTGAAATGCTTGAAAACGCAATAACTGTATCGTAATTCTTCAATTAAAAATGTAAAAAAAAAATTACCAATTCTTGTGAACTTTTTTTCAGAACGTATACACTAGTTGTATTGAAACTGATTATGCAGATCATTAACATTCAACCACACCAGCTCTTAAAGCAGTTATCATAGACAACACAAAGAAATTTGATAGATTAAGCAAGATTCAGGTAACTTGAATAATGGTTGAAACTTTTCTGAAACTTTCTAGGCTATATTCTTTTCGTAATAAGTTTTATCACTTTATGTATACAATAACAATAAACTAGTATGCACACATTGCAAAGAAAAATGTATTGTGTAGACTAGGCAATTTTTAATACATGTTTCAATACTTTAAAGTGACTTCTTGACATGCATTACACATCGTAAAAGATCAGTTACACACGAAAAGTCTTGAAACAACTAGTTTGTGAACAGAGTTGCCTGTAATGTACTTGGATTATAGCATTTATGAAACATTACACTTAATATACTCGAACATAACCTAATATCGATGTGATCATAAGCATATCCATTCAGTTCCAACATACGTTTTTTATTAAGTATTTTATGATTTATCTGTTGCACAAAATAAATCATGACCGTGACATGATTTGTATGTTTTTCATAAGATTTGCTATTGAATCGTTTATATGTTAATGAATCAGATCAACAATTTTCTTTTTAATGTTGGGCAGATTTGTTGTTTTTGATTGCAGTTGCAGTCATCGACTCGCCCATGGCCACAAAATTCACTCCAGTGATGTCATCAAGATGCTGCAGGTTGGCAGAATCTATACAATGTATTGGTAAGAAATAGATTTTTTTACGTTTTGTTTGCTTCAGGTGTGTTTCAAGGGTGCTGAAATAGTTTCGCCTACTAATATTTGCAAAAAATAAAAAAGTGAATATTTAGTATTAGTTACTGTGAGCGAGTGTGCATTTCTCACTTTTGTGGGAAAACTTTTAGGCGTACGAATCTGAAACTTGGTATGATGGTAGGTTTTATCCAGTAGGTCCCGAAGAGATAGTTGACAACCCGACAATGTCATCAGGGAGGGGATGGGGATCGTATACATTTAAGCCAAAACCTCGAACCGAAACCTGCTTCAAGCGATCGGTTTCAAAACCTTTATTTCTTCCCTCTGTTGTTGTTTTTAAAAAATGAAATCGAATCAAAAATGGAATTTTCCAAAACAACAACTGTATTATTTTTTACAATCAACACAAAAAAATGTGCAGCCACTATTTCTGTATTGTTGTGTCAGGTAGTGCATATTTTATTTTTAAACAAATTCATGATGTTTTTTTAATTTAAAATGCAACAACAATCCTTATGCTGATGAAAAATGCTAAATCCAAAGTTAACATGTCACCGTTGATTTTTCAACGGGTGTAACCTAGTTATAGAGATAATTGCAGAGTATGATTGAGTAGAGTGGTATAGTCCTGACACCCCTGAGCTTAAAAAAACTATTTTTGACAGACCACTGAAAGCAAACTTATGAATCGACAAAGATCTACATAAAAACATTTTAGACGGGTTTTCTATTCAAATAATTTATTTTACATGATCAGTATCACAGAATCGTGGTGTAAATTAACAAATTATTGTTTCACATTTGCAACCTGGAAATCACAAGAATTGAAATGAACCTCTTGGATTATTGTTTCATACCGTTAGAAGAGATTCAACTCTTGAATTAGTCACAATAGATAACTAGCTCGTATCCAATCAAAGAGTGTACGGTATAAGACACCAAGTTCTTCATTCAATGAAGTTTATCTACCATGCGATTGAACGTGATGATGCACCACCTTAATCTTGCTGTACATTTTTCTTGATCACTTATTAGTTTAGCTTAGCTACCATTTTGTCGAAGTTTTGTAGCCAATTTTTTTTAATTAGATAAATATATTTTTAAATTAAAAATTGACTAATTGATAAATTATCTAATAGAAATGGCATATTTTAAATTGACCCCAGTTATAAACCTGAAAGCAGTTATATACGTATACCTATGGACTGTATATTATACAGTGTCTTCGATTCATGTGAGTTTCATAAATATGATTTGACTATCACGTGACGTGTTCCTTAAACACCATACCTACCTCCTGTGAATTTTATTTCGTGTCACAGAATTTTGACTGATGCATGAATCGGGAATTTCCTGTATTGTAAACAAAAACTTAAAATCTTCACTCTAAATTCTGTCTCTTCAATCAAAAGAAGGCAAGCTCAAGAGGGTGAGTTCTTGTTCACAATCTGTACTGCAGTCTGTCACCCTCATACCGAGGGTTTTAGGACTGGTTTTATCCTTAATTTCACGTCATTCACCGCAGTTGTTGGCGGCAAAAGTCATTAGTCTTTGCTGGACTTTTTTCTGTCTTTGTACATCAAGAGCTCGATGATCAAGTAACCGATTATTCCTGCCGCAAGTACGGCAAGCAACAGGTAGAGTTTTTCGTGGATGCATAGAGTGCCTGAGATGGCGAAAGCGATGATGAATCCCAAAGATTCCCAGAGGCGATAGTTGGAAAAGGCCGCTTCTTCGTTTTTATTGAAGATCACTCCATAAAAAGCTGAAGCACATAAAAATAATAAATTATTATTGCAAATAGATTACACAGTCAATTGTAGTTTTGAATTGTATGACTAATCAAGTCAACAATAAGAACAATAGGAAGTTTTTGATTTATGTGAGGTTCTTATATGTGATTTAGTCATATACCACTGGAGTCATCCTTTCATATGCTTGTTATAAGTTCAACATTTTTGTTATTATGTGAATTTGTGCAGTGGTGCACAAGTGACTGAAAGCTCCTGAATCTGCCTTGTCTTACAATTCGATATAGGCCTATGCCATCTCGATTGATCCAAGGTTTTTAGAACATAATGGTTACATAAATTGAAGACCCGCATCACATTCCCCATAAAAGAGTTAAATGCCATCTTACGAAGAAATGGTTCCACTTACCATTAATTTGAGTTTGCCAGATAGCATCAGCCATTCCCCAGAGGCCGGATAAAACGTAGAATATCACCGGTTGACTAGGATCTGGTATCCAATTTAAAAGTGTGATGGCTACACCAGTATTGATTGACGCACCTAGCAAGTAGAGTGGTAGTCTTCCAAATTTTTTTACTAATGGTCCAAACCCAATGGAACATGCTGCGTCAATTATACCATAGCAGATCATGACATAGCCCACTTTGTCGATTCCCAGAGGACACGTAACGAATGCCTGTAAATAGAATCACAGAGTTAAATGTTGATTGTTACAACTGTAGACTTCTAGTTTCATCTTGCTACCAGTTAAGCGTTCCAATGGCCACTCTCTACCTTGGTGAAATCGCCTGTTATGAATCCTTGTTCAAGACCACTGAAAATGGTGAGCGGAATGATAAGGATCTGCTTGGGGTTTTTCATTTGCACAAAAGTTGCCACCAGGAGATGAAGTCCCGTTAAATTGTCACTTGCTTGAACGCTGTTTTCACTTCGCTTTAACCTGTCCACAAAAACGGCAAGGAGTAGGGATGCAAAAATTGCGCATCCAAGATATATACCACAAAGCACTATCACCTGAAAGAAGAGCAATATTTTTTAGTATTTCATTTCAAATATCTCGTTTCTTTGCTTTAATCTAAGCTTTAAAAAAAGGTACACAAACCTTAGTTTCTGGTGCTGCTGTTGGCGGTGGACTTGCAGTGGTCGTAATATTATCGAAAAAACTATCAGTTACATTGGGTTTTCCATAGTAGGGGAAATCTTGATTGCAATAGTGACCGCCACATATGCTTAACTGCGCATCACTGATATTTAAGTTGTCTCCTTGGTCAAGCACTAGCGAGGAAATCATGTTTCCGATGATTTGGCCACTTTGAAACATCATGAAAAACACGCCAAAGAAACGAACGATGATCACTTCGGAAGCTTCTCCAATTATCTCGGCGTATTCTGTGCCGATCTAAGAATCGTACATACACCAATGCATTTCACAAGTTTTGATTTTTTTCTCACAGTTGGTATGAATGGATATTAGTTACCTGTGTAAGATATGTACATTTAGCGCTCCACAAAGGAGCAGCAGCTAAACCAACTAAGATTGATGCTGGTACCATTGTGGCCCACGTGGCGTAAAAATTAGCAGCCATGTAAGTAGCATAAAGCCATGGCATTACGACCATTGTCCATTTACAACCAAGTCTTTTGATGATGATGCTTGGCACAAACATACATGATACAACCTATTAAAAAATACAATGAATCATAATTGTGAATGTGGTGTTTAAAATTAGCTTAGGCAGTACTTAAAGTTGCTAAAAAAATGTGTCTAGTTATTTTTATTGTTAAGAGTGTCTTTTTGCTTGCGTAAACGTCTCTGGTTCGATTCCAGATTGGAGAAAGGATTTTTTCAATCGTTGTTTTCAACATTTATTGTTAACCTCTTTTCATCTAGCTTTTGAAACTGTTTGAATGTTAAATTTACTATACTGAATAACTACATAACTAGTTTTAGCTTGCATTGAATTTAGATGGTGACATCATAACATCTACATTTCACAGGATGCTTCATTTTAAGTGTGATAGGATGTGTCGATCATAGTAATATGGAATATGATCATATTATATTATATTATATCATATCCTGAAGGGAGTGCAAATCAATGGTGCAATTTTCATTGATTTTGAAATCAATTTTTATGGTCATCGCATTGTTATCTTAAAAACCATGAGTCTTAGCTACCTAGTCATGTTTAGGAAGCTGTAAACAATGGTCCATTCAGTCATAAACCAGTGTCGTTTCATTTATTTCCTACAATTCAACCGAAATAAAATCAGAAACAATAGCTCCTCTAGAAGCTAAAGCATACAACCATGTAGTGCAGTGTTACACTATCTTGCAATACATGAAATCTCTACTGGAAGCTTTTAGGGGTTCTTAAAAATTGATGTCAAGGTCACTGAAAAGAGCACCATTGGATTGTTTCTGATGTTCTAATCGTATTCCATACCGGTATTACTATAATGGAATCGATGTATCTGCAATAACAGGCAAGATACTGTATTTGTCTCACTTGAGATGAAGCGTCTTGTGTATTCCATCTACTTTTGCAGGATACCTTGTAAGTTTTGAAATGATGGATCTGGTGGTTCTTGACTTACAAGACACCACTAGAATAACATTTAGTGACTAGAGGTTGTATGCCTGTCAACAATGACAGGAAAAACTTGATTGTTTTAACTTATGTTGCCTGGCAACACCTGTCTGCTTTTCTGGTTGATATCATTGTTTACACTAAGTAAACTCCATAGATTTAAAGTTTTTCAAAGGAGATTACTGTATATATACAGAGTGTCCATGTCTTAATGCCCTAATTTTGGGGTGTGGTTACAAAAAAGACATGCTTTTTTTTTATGTCTGAAGAGTCTCTAGCTTACTACAGGAATTCAAATCTGTGTCTAAAGTTTCACCCCACTTTATGAGCCACCAGTGGGATGCTTTTGTCATTCAACACCAAGTTGTGTCACCTCAGAGAAGGTGTGAGCTGATGTATGGCTATGCTTAAAGCCATCCACAAAAACAAAAGAATTTTTTATTGTTTCTATGCATTTAGAGAGATGGAACTGATTTTGAAACGATTTCTTTTATTAAACTTGATATGTTATATATTGGAATTTATAAATGAATAGGCTACATTTCTTATCCATACTTTGTGAGAGTACAATCAAATTAGGTATTACGACATGGGCACCCTGTAGTTTTAGATGACTTGAGCTTGGATTATTTTAATTAAAATTTCATTCAAACCAAATGGGGTTGTTTATACACCAGAAACTACATCATACTGTATCTCAACTTGAGTTTCACTAGGTTTCAGTAATAGAAAGTCGAATACAGTCCCGTTGGAGTTTGTTGATTACAAATTAGGCGAAGTTATATACAATTAAAATATTTTTTGTTTATTTTTATTTTTTGCATACATAATGTGCATTTAGATTAAGTTGAGGATCATACAAAATACTTACAAGTGCCGCATATATGATAGAGAGACATGTCGTTCCCAATCCTTCGACGTGATTTAGGGAACTCTGAACGTTCGCCAGCGCACTGAAAGCTGTGAACAAGAAGAAAAATCCCAAACTGATGGCAATGAGATTTTTCCAAACATTGGCTTTAGTTCTTGTTGGTGGAGCACTTTCGTTGGCAACTTGGAATGAAACATCTTTGTTTTTACGAACTGTGTCCTCTGGATGACTGATGTAAGCTGCGTTGGTTTGACTAGAAACTCGCTTTCCATCTTCGTCATAACGACATACGCTTTTCAGTTCTGTCATGATGAAGCCGTGTTTTATATACGATGTGTGTTAAATATCTGAAAGAGTAATTTGAATATTTGTTGTTATTTTCAAAACTCGCTGGCTTAGTTTTACATTATCACACCTTCGGCAATGAAAATTATTAAGACCAGGATCTAGTGTGAATCCTTTATAAACAGACATCTTATCTGTATGTTCAACATTTCTCAGTACAGTATGTAAACATTTGCATTCAGTTTGGTTTTTTCTGCTAAATGTTTTGAATGGCGATATCACTACAACGTTTCACTTTAGATAAGACATGTTATTTTATTTTTTTAATCTTTTATTCTCTAACACCAAAGATATTTTTTCTGATAATGGAATTCTTGAAATTATGCTTAACGGTACAAGTGATTAGTAAGCGTCCGTAACAGTGACTGAGATTGTGAAATAAGCAAGGGTTTTAAACAATTGCTAAATGAGCTAAGTGGTGATTGAAAATTCTCTGTATAGAATAGAACATCACTAGAAATATTTTCTCAGATTATTTCACATATCCTGGAAACTGTTTCGTATTGCAATAGCAGTGATCATAGATGATAAATATTTTCATCGAGCATAGTTCATTCTAACCTCTAAATCTGGTTGCAGGATGACGTTTTAGCACAACGTCATCCAATCCAACGTCATTTAGCACAACTTAGTTAACACATAATAGATAGACATCATAACTATAACTATACAGGGTGAGGTGATTCTTAACGGTCTGTACTTTGAGAATATGTTCCAGATTCCAGACACCCACACAAGCGCATAATGTCCTATGAACATGGGGTTCGAAATGCTTGTTTCTGGAATTATGATAGACGTTTTTCTACAATGGGAGTGGGGGTGGAAGCAAGACTATTTGACATGATAGTTTTGCCAGCCATCAGGGCTGTAGTAAGAGTAATCGAAAATGAATTTGATTACCCCTCCCCGAAATATTTTTCAGGACTTGGACGTTAATACTGTCCATTTCAAAAATGTATTCTTATTCTTAAATTTCCATGGTTTTAAATGTCTGCCCCCTTTTCCCTCAAAAAAAGTTCTGGCTTTAAACTTGCCATCCATTGTAGACAAACTTCGAACCAAGCAAGCATTCCCGACCCAATGTTCAGTACATTTCTGCTTGTTTAGGACCTTATTCTTATTCCCAAAGTGTATAGACTGTTCAGTATCACCTTGTGTAATTGCTTTTAATGTTTAGACATTATACTCATCCAAGAGATTACAAGAATTTAAGAAACCTGCAGTAAAATGTAACAATAATTTAAACATGAGGTTTTTGATTTTTGCAGAGGTGTTGAACCTCGTGTACAAAGTCGGTGGCAGACTAGTTTGTAACATTTCAGCAGTCAGTGCTGTCCCCCTCTGATGTCCGCATTCTAGGTGGCTGCCTAGTCGGCCTATATAGCATCCAGGCCCTGTTCGTGTTAATTGAAAATTGCATACTGTACATCGAAATTACCATAGTGTGACAAAACTTTAGTGTTCAGTCTTGCGCACCACTGCACAAAATTGCACAAAAGCGATTTTTTCCCCTTTATAACATGTGTGAGAAGATGTCTTTCATCATAGGAAGTTGAAAATACTGTGAAGAATGCACGAAAATTGATGACTTTCTGGAATCTCTGTAGTCCAAACATTTGCATAGAATTTAGTAGTTTACACAAATATGAAGGGTTCATCATACAATGAATGGCTTTGATGGCTTTGAATGGCATAAACTAATGAATGGCTTTGATAACAAATGTCATTTAATCTTGTTAGTGATGACATTGGGAGATTATTCATTTTGTAGGTTCATTTTCAAACTTTTTTTGACATATTGTGACTTAGTTACACTCGAATTACTCGTATACTGTAACTGTACTATAATCACCCATAGAATACTGCATGATTTAATCTGCACATTCATTCTGTCGGGTTTGTTTTTCGCTTTATAATTAGTGGTTCTTTAGTACCGTATGCTAATCTTATCTAAGAGTCACCAATGATAAAATCACATGTAGCCTAGCTTATCATGTATTTTTTTCCTCATATAAATATAGTTCACCACTTCATATGAGTGTTTTATAATACCACATTGAAGAGGAATTATAAACTCGCTAAGAAGAATGATAAAAAATTGTGCAAGTACAGTAATAACAAAACAAGTACTGTATCTAGTTTATCTATTAGCGGTGACAAACTTATTGTTATTATGGTAAATAATCAAAAGCAATTATGTTCTTGTCAATTTTGGAATTTTAAGTCTTGCAGTTAAGACTCGTAATGAATTTTTTACTAATATTGAAAATGATTGATTTTGAGGTAACTGGAACACTAACCACATGCATGCTCATATGAACTTAAATAACACCCATTTAGGAAATCCCTTTGTGGGATTCCCCGAACGTTAACCTGTAAGACTAGGAAACAGTTTGAAAGTGGATCACCAATATACAACTTCATATATAAATATAGTGTTGAATTTAAGCTATAAAATTAGTGGAACAATCTACCGACGTGAATAATTAATTTTGGGAATTACCAGAACACTAAGCCTGCTCCATCGATTTTATGGGAATCCGGGAAAACGCACAAACCATGAAAACAGTCCCAAAGTTGTTGATGGTATTTGTGTTCAGTTCACCAGTGTGCTTGTATTTTTGTGGTAAAATGTTGGGCTCATATCATATCTGTTGTATGTCAGTGAGCCAGATGAATGTTATGAAAGAGATAATTTAATAATAGATATTTCGCATAACTTTCGTAACATGACATTACAAGTACGCATTGAGACATATGATAAGAGGCTGAATAACATTACCCTACATTTAAACATTTTATTTTTAGGTGAGCTACTTATAATAGAAACAATATTTGAAGCAATTTATATCTTACTTCATTCATGGCACTTTAATGCTGTCTTTTATAGAAATAACAGAGTTAAACATTTTATAGCTTACAATTTTTATACATCTGACTTTAGAGCTTATTTTATTGGCCATCATTGTGAACATGGTATTTATAAAACAACTGTCAATGTACATCGAGATGAGAATGAAACATAATAGTGGAATTATTATAATTACGGATAATGTTATCAATCAGCTGTTGTAATTATAATCAGTCGTTCTCAACAAACTGTTTAATATATTTTTATCCACTGTTTAATGTTATCAGCCAGTGATTAATATCAAAAAACACTGTCTCAAGGTGATCATAATAACCCATTTCCACTGTACATTGTATATAATGTGAAGTAAATGCATTATTGTTGACTTTGCTATATATAGTTTACATATGTATAACTTACATATATGTAAATATATAGACGTGTGGTATAGGTATATATTTTGCTTATATACAGTATATATATGCATAGAAGATAAATACTGTATATATGTATGTCAAGAGTACAGAATGTCAAAATACATATGTGTATGTATAAATCATATACTGTATACACACACTGCTTGGAATATATATACTACATATACTACATTATATATTGTATACATTATATAACGTAATATTCAATTTTCGTACAGTATTAAACAGTATAAATCAATTGCAGCAATACTCCAGTGCAATTGGACAGAACTCAACAGGTGACATTTTTAATGCAATTGTTCCTCAATAAATAATGAAGTAAAAAAAAATCAAAGTGTTTTTACAACATGATTAGAATTATTGAACATGTTAGTTAAAAATGTTTTTTTCAAAAAATAAAATTTGTTTGCATTGGTAAAAGGAGTATCAAATTCTCTAATTACCTCGAATTTTTAACTTAAAAGTTAAGGCGTTAAAAGTTACAAAATTATTATTAGTTAAAATTTTACTAGCTTAATCATTAGAAACTATATGAACTGAAATATACACCCACTTGAGTTTTCCTGTTGATTAGATTTTTTATTACCATTTGTTAGCCTGGTTTTCAAATTAACGTTATTCCACTACCAGGAATTGAATCCAATTTGAAATATAATTTGTCGATAAGTTTTAAAACCAAGTTTAATTCTAAACATTTATTTTAAAAAATAAATCTTTTCCGATTCTTTTGTATACGATTACTAAATATTTACACTATCAGGTACCCAGTAAAGTTAATCTTTTTTTTTTGCAAAAAACTGTATGAATACTTTGTTAGTTACAAGCTATTTTGTATGAAATACGTGAATACGGTATAACTTTTAAACATAACTGAATATAATGTATAAATTTAATCTCGTTTTGTTTGAGTACTTTTGATAAAATTTTATGATAAGAATATAACATTCAAATTGTTAGTAATGTACAAAAAATGAAGATATACAATAGGTTAAAAAAAAATTCAAAGTTTTTTGTGTTAAAAAAATTCATTTTTTCAACTGTCATAACATCACTATGTAAGAAATATTAACTTTTTTTTTGTTAATAGTAATAGTATTTTCGATTTCAACAATCAATAGCTCACCAAATCATACCTAAATTCTAGGTAGCATAACCTTCACGTTGAAGAGTTTCATCAAACTTTCTAAGTAGCTACTACATCATCCGCTAATGGTGCATATTTACTCTTTAATTCCAAGAAGCTAGAATTTAACAGCTTTTATTTGCTATCCAAGTTTTCAAACAAATCGTTCACTATTTTGTATACAAATATAACTTATTGTGCATATTATTTCACTCACCTCTTGAATTAATAGTCTAATCCAGAGCTTTTTCAATCCTGTGTTGTGATGGGACAGAACTCAATGAACCTGATGATGGGATCTACCTTTCTGTTCGGAGACTGGCAGTCAAACCTAATGACGTCATGTTCATAGCTAGGAAAACCTTATAACATGCTTGTAACCTCTCAGCATTGAACTTTCAAGCATGCGTTCTTGTAGTATTTTTTTGCATCGAGTACTATTAGGTCAGATTATTTCTTGCAGCGAGGAATTCCTCTGTGTCACTCTGATGGTTGGTTTTTCGAGGCAACCGAGCAAGAATAATGACCTGTTGTTGTCAGTGAGATTGTTTTTTTTTTTTGTGTGTTTGTTTTGTTATTAAATTAATTGGTTTTTATAGCTTTTTGATTTTTGCCTTTTGACGTTTTATCCTGGGAAAACCCATTGACAAAAACCGTGTTGCCAAAGTAGAACTTTGGTGGATTTTCCAAATGCTGGTTGATGTAATGAATATTCATTGAGAAAATGTCAAATCATTGTAAATCTTGCAAGAAAGTTTCCGTGTTTGTGGAAAAAAATCCATACCTTTTGTGTGAAAAGGCCAAAATGAACAAATTTTTATGAATTGATGACATGCTTAAACTTAGGTTTTAACTGTATATAAGTATATACAGATAAAATATAATGATGAGCCACGTTCTTGAAATTGTTCAGGAGAGCGGTTTTTCTCTTGAAACATTTCATGGAGCACCATGCTGAGCAACAAGGTGATCTTCTGGAAAATCCTGGAAGTGGTAAAGTAACCAGCTAGAAACAGTACTGATGGACAGTTTGATGTAAAATTGTCATATTTGAAAAAAAAAACGGCTTATCACTATTATAGGGCCTATTGTCAGAGTCGATTCATACGTTCTTTAACTCAAACATAATTTCTATTTCGTTCTTGAAATTTTTATAAATGTTACAAATATTGTGTTCTAAGATATTATTATTACATAATTAAATTATTATTCTAACATTGTTGTCATTTGTATGTTTGAATATTGGTATTTTTAATACCTGTAGGATTGTCTTACTGCTTTTAACTATCTCAATCCGTCGTTTACTGAAGTGTAGTTAAATTAAACATTTGCACACCTCAAACTAGTAACATTCTGCACTGGCAATAATAAAATGTATTCTAATAATTATGTATGCACTTGAAGTACAGTGTAACTATAAATTTGATAAATCTTATATTCCAAACATGAGTTTAGTAGAATTTCAACTAAATTTATTGCAAACTTATGTACACTTTGTGAGGTAATACTAATACTATGCGTTAGACTGACAAACTATTCCTATTAAAATTTTCGTGTATTGACATATCCATCTATTGATGCGATGTAAATTTCAATGAATTTCTTTTTGAAGATTGTCAGGTACAGTACCTGTAATGGAAAAAAACATAAACACACACTTAAGTTATTTTTTGTTTATAAACTATGTTACTGAAATTGAACCAAAATATGGAATTCGATGGAAAACATGATTTTATACAACACATGCATTTTTTTTATATGTATAATAATACCAGCGCTTGGGGCTGTTTGTAGCCTTTCAGTTTTAACGTTGCTTCCTGTTATAGTCAGAACAGTATAGTTGTTGCACAATGTTCTTCAAGGCTATATTATGTAAAGACTAATGCTAGCTTGATTCAAATCAGAAACCAATTCATCCTAGTTGAAGTGGTTAAAAGTTTGGAATTTGTCACTTCCGAATACAACGCTGTCACAGTGCGGGGACGGTGAGGATTAGAATCTTTCATTGTTCTCAATGGTAATCACATTTTTAACTACAGTATTGTAAATGAGGATGATCTAGTTTAGTGAGCCTTGTTAATTCACTGATGGTATTGGTGACATGCAGTAATTTAGAAAATTCACAGTTGTACTACGAGAATATGGGTTGACATTTTCAATTCAATTATATATAGTTGAACCTCTTTAAAACGCCACTCTTGGTACTCGATAAAAGTTTGGCGATGAACGAGGGTGGCGGTTTAAAGAGGGCGGATTAATGTGTCGGAAGATACATTGGTTCTGTGCTCTTTAAGCGATAAGAGGGTCAACTGTACATGTATTTTAATGTGGCTTTGTATTTTAGTGTTTGCATTTCATTGGTTTAGCTACTGAAATTTTGCTTGGTATATTCAACATTGAGTGTTTGTAGTTGGCATTATTGTGAAGATGATATCATTGAATTGGCTAGTTTGCATTACAAGTAACTTTCTGGTTACTTTTGATTTTAATTTATAAATTCACATCAGAATTTACTGAATAGTGTATGTTGTTTTTTTGCGGATGAGGATTTCTGTTGCGTAGTATCCAATGACTGCCAAAATGAGAAAAAATGATAAAATCCATAGTTTGGTGACCATGCACAGCTGATTAGAGGTAACATAGCTGATGAAATTGCCAACGCACAACCATAGACATTGATTGGAATAAGCTGCGTCTAAATCTTCTTTGAAAGTATTTCCATAGAAAGCTGCAAAAGAAGAAATTGATTACTACAAGAATTCCAATACAATGGTTAACCCTGCAATTTTATGCATTGTATCACCTAATATCTGAGGTTGCCAAGTACCATCAGCAATGCCCCACAATATCGCCAGAATGAAAAACACTTCTGTTTGTTTCGGATCCGGGAGCCAAAAGAAAATGGCTATTATCATCGTAGCATTGCAAATCGTTGCGAATGTAAGCACTGCGACTCTGCCGATTTTTTTAACAGCGAGCGTTGATGTGGTTGAACTGAGCGCATTGACAACGTAATGAGTGCTTAGAATGTAACCGATGTTATGTATTCCCATCGAACATGTAATCATGCTCTTAAAAGAAAGAAAGTTTAATGGCCAAGTTGTTGGCATGGTAATGAAATTTATATTCCTATAAAAAAGATAATAAAAAGAAATAAAATTAAATTCACTCTTGTGAAGTCTCCCGATATGAATCCTAGTTCTAGTCCGATGAATACTGATAATGGAATGAGAAGTATTTGCTTGGGGTTCTTCATTTGAGCCAAAGTTGCCATTATGTTGTGACAACAGCCATTTGGTTGTTGATGATCGTTTACATGCACTTGATCCAAAAATTGAGCCATAAGAAAGGCGGCCAATACAGAACTAGCCAAGTATATTCCAATCAACAAATATAACTGGAAACAAATCGTTCTTGTATTATTTATCTTCCAGTACGGTAGCTATGTCACTCCTCAAGTTTGCACCTCAGCACAAAAAGCATAAAACAGAAAGTCTTGGATTAATGGAGTTTCTATTTTGGGGCAAGGGAAATCCTCTCAGATGCTTGTTATTAGCCGAAAATTTTTATTGTAATGCGATTTTGAAGTGATAGGAATTTCTTTTTTTGTGAATTTTTGGAACATAATTCTCAAATGCGGGGCTTTCTGTATACAGGTGTTGCTGAAAGTTCTAGTCAAATTATTAACAATAGATGCTATGCATCACAGCAAAGTAAACAGTGTATATAAACATGGGTCCAAAAATGCATACTCACTCATTTGCATATCTACAGCGATTATGAGACCATAAGCCTATGCATTTACGTGACTTCACCATGTGTTATCTCAGAAGAGATCCTTTTCTGGACTTATGTTCTTATTAGTGGTTTGCTTTATTTTGATGTACTATCTACGTCTGTGGTTAAAATCTGACTAGTCATTTCAGGAATACCCAGTATATTGCACTATTGAAAATTTTGTATGGTTATTGTTAGATATTGGCAGAAGCAATTCTAATACTCTGAGGTTATACAAACAAAAGTACAGCTTCAATTTAAGGATTTTGTTGGGGGTGGGTTTTTATATTCAAATTTGTATTTGAAAAATACATCATACCTTTTTCGTATCACTTATGACTGGTTCCAATTCTTTAGGTTCAGATTGTTCCGAAAATGGTCCGGAATATGGAAACAATTCGTTGCAGTATTTAACACCACAGATTTGTAATTGTTCGTTGCTGACAGTATCATTCATGTGCCCTCCGAGAACATGAGATGATATAAAATTGCCAAAGATAGGACCTATCTTGAACATGGTGAAGAAAATTCCGAAGAATAATGTGACAACGTCTTTCGAATCTTTTCCGGTAAGCAATGCATACTCTTTACTTAACTATGAAAAAAAGAGGTTAATGTTTTAAACTTTGCTCATAATTTATCAAAATACAAATACATACCGAGTATTTGGAAAAAAAAACACGATACAATGTACTGTTTCATACTGTTATTGAACATTACCATAGTGAACTTTTTTTTTTGACTTGCCACATAGAAAGATTAAGATTTTGCACATGATCATCAGATTAATATGCGATTGGCATTTCTAAGTAGACCTTCATTACTTTGGTACTTTTAGACCTTTATTATTTTGGTTCAGTAGTGCATTATTTTAAAACTGCTAGAAAAGGCTTGACAGAGAAATCTTGACCATACTATTTTGTCCTAATACTCTGTATATACAGTGTTTCCTGTCACATAAACTCTCACTTCTGTGACATAAACTGCTTTGGCAGTCCAAATGGGTCCTGCTGCCAAACCAGCCACAATACTGCTTGGTATCAGTGTCCACCATTTACCATACATATTAGCAGCGATATATGTGCTGTGCATCAAACAAGTCGTCACCATTGTCCATTTAACTCCTAGGTGTTTGATGAAAATTCGGGGTAAAAACAGACTTGATATTATCTGTAAGCATCAGGTAAATGCTTTTAAATTTTCTAAGGTTACAACATAAATAGAGTCAATGGTAACAGGGTTTAATACCAAGGGAAATGCAACTCACATAAGATATGTAAAAGACGCTTAAGGAATTGGTTCCTAAACCATCTTCAGGATACAATGAACTTTCGATGTTGTTGAGTGCAACGAAGGCCAGAAACAAAAATGTAAAACCACTGCTGATAACAAACATGTTTTTCCATATTTTCAATTTGGTAGTTTTTGTTGTTGCATCTGTTTTTGATTTAACACTGTCTTCATGAACACTGTCTGTAGAATTTTCCATATTGCTGATATTTGAGGAGTGTTCTATGGATTTGTAGGTACTTTTTTCATTTTGACGAAAAGTCAAGTTGGTGTGACAGTTGTCTTTGGTCATTTCTCATCAACCAATTGTTAACATATGTAATTGTCTGCTTGGTTGTTGTAATAGGTAATTCTTGTGGGATGTCCGTTATTTTTTTTTGTGCTTCTTAACCTTTAGTATAATCAACATATTAGTCACTAGCGATAATGAATAGCTAGTTATATTTTTAATGGTTACAAGGTGTTCTTGAAAGGTTTAGTCAAATTTTAACCACAGATGCTACGCATCATAACAAAACAAATGTCCCTATAAATAAGTTCAGAAAGGCATAAGGCTCATTTGCACACCTGCAGCAATTATGAGACAATAGACCTATGCAATTGCATGACTTCACTCTGTGTTATCTCAGAATGAAAGCATTTTTAAATCCATGTTTATATGGACCTTTTTGCTTTCTTTTGACGTGGTTAAAATTTTACTAAATCTTTTAGGAATACTCTTTATAACAGGCTTATCAAACATGCAGCTTGGCTTGTTTGACTCTTGCAATATGCTAAAAAAGTGACTGTGGGCTGCTAATTCTTAAACTTAATGGTTTAATTTGAATTCTATTTAATATCAACTAATAGAAAATAAAATAGAACACCCATTTATTATTACAAGTTGTTTAAGTTTACATATTTATATTCGTTTTTTTCTCTAAATATTTCGGAAATAGGTGCAATGTACTGCCCATGTAGTTTGATTAACAAAGAGAGTTAAAAATTGAAACATTACCTAGTATTCATCTGCAGACATCATGAATAATGCTGTTTGCATAGAAAAAACGATTTAACAGTTATTTTCAGAAAACAAAACAGAACACTAGTTTGAAATCAGTCAGTATTGATATTTTAGCAATCATCGATTAGAAATTTGCTCAGGAAACAAGCAAATGCAAACTCCATTTGTTTTCTATTCTAAGCGTTCTAAACTCTCATTTTCTGAGGAAGAAAGTGAGAGAGAAATGGAACATCCTGCATACAGATCCAATAATATCATTTATACATACAGTATTGTGGAAAAATGTATATATTACCTTTGGCCTACATACATAATAACATATATTCTAATGGTCATCGTGTATACAGTGAATATGATTAACCAATGATCAGTTTTTGAAGCTGTGTGATTGTGATAGTTCTATATCTCTAGTGGGAAGATATCTTACAAATTAGAGTTGCGAAAGGAGGAAATAAAATGACATTTTAAGCATGTTTTTATTTTTTTTTTCAATTTTTCTTTCATAAGAGCAATGTTCTATAGCTGTTCAAATAACAGATGTTCAACTGCGTATTCGATCTTAAATCTTTTTTAACATTATTATGTATGGTACTTTTTTTACCAAATTTAGAACAAAATATAAATATGATGTTATTTTAGTTGTACTTTGTAAAAAATATGTTTATTTGTTTTTATATTTTGTTATGACTGAAATTGACAGTAGCATTTTCTTTTCAATAACAAATTTCATGAGCTTGTTGCAATACTTTAAAATTTACACCTGTGTTTGTATTGGCTACCTATCCAGCAGTGTGAGGAATCTAATATCTACGCTCTAGGTCTAGGGTGCTGGATAATGAAAATACTGTATTTTGATAACTAAGCGTTTTCGGAATGACATCAGTAGTTTTGCAATTTGTGTATTAATATTAAGGAGTTATGCCAAGTTTGTTTTGAATAGAAGGGTAAAAAGATTTTTGGGTGCAGAATTTGGACACAAAAAAGAATCCTTGCCCCAGCCTGGGATTGAACCAGGGACCTCTCTTAAACTACTGATGTTATTGCAAAATTGCAAAACTACTGATTACATACCAAGAGTGCTTAGTTGATGAAATATTTTCACACACTACAGGATGCTGTGCCATCTGAGCTACCAGGACTGACAGAATGGGAGCCTCAAAAGCCCCAGGTTAAATCTTTATCAGAGTTTTTATTGAGTGTTGGACAAATGGTTACCACTTCATAATTCGATAAACTAATGAATTGAATTTGAAAGTTGACATTTATATTTATTTAGCTTTATTCATTTTGAAATTGAGAATTTAAGTCACATTTTTTATTTATTATCCAAGATTCAGATTCTTGGGGAATAACTTGAATATTTTTTTACCTCCCCGAATAATTGAGTCTACTTTTTTTAGACATTTTTTGTTTTAGAAATTTATGATAACATGGTGTTTAGACTACACCGTTTAAGCTACTATATATATTGTGCAAGAATTGGTTTTATGAGAACAACGTTTGAAATACTTGTGCTAATGTGCTGTGTGAATCTAAGATTGCCTTTAAAATTTTTAAATGTCACCTTATCTTGCATAATGATACGTTATAAGACTGATGTTTTCTCGTTCGTTTATTACATTATTTATTTCCACAATGTTTTTTTTCATGATTGAGTTCCCTTGCCATTTATAAAATATCCTGTAATGTACCGAAATGACTTTTTATTTGTCTTGCATGAACGTTCTTTTTCAATTATAAACTCAGTCATGCAAAGATCCTACAAAGGAGTTGTTGTTTATTCAGTTCTACGTTTCATTTGGCCTTCATTACAGATAGAACCACTCCTGCACAAGGTGAGAATCGAAAGAAAAAAAGTGTCATGTGTTATCATCTAAACGGATATTTTGTCACTGTTTCTGGGAATGTGAAAACCGAAGAAATGTTTCTTGGTTTATAATTTTCTGACCACCAACTGGCTTTGTTCATATATATTTTTGCAAGTAAGATATTGAATATTAGACCTTTAATTGATATTACCCATTAAACGATAAGTTTCATTGTACATTTTAATTTTAATTATTATATGATAGGAATATTAAGAAAAATGAATCTCAATAAGAAGTCTACATCAAAAAATACATCTGATTTGTATACTTATACCAATAATGCATTCAGTTCTGAAGATATCGTTCTTCCCGAGTTACATGACAACAGATATTCGGTAGCCTCGACAGTTTCTGTAACATCGGTTTCTCCAATCGTTAATGACCCGATTGAACCGAGCCACAGGAACCATCCAACACGAAAGCGGTGCAATCATTGGAAGAGCATGACTGTGTTGGGAGTAGCTGTTGTGTGCATTTTAATTGCGTTTGGAAACAGTAATTTGCATGAAGGCAAATACATGCGTACAGTCATAACTTATCTGGAGTGCGTCTGCACCGTAAGTCTTGGTTTTATTAGTCGAATTTTCGTATGTTTAATGAATGTCAACAGGTGTTTAGGTGATAACTCGATACAGTGTGATGAAATGTTATAAACAACATTGTTACAAAATGACAGTGAAATGTTTCACTGCACTTATATCATATTACACTTCCGCTTATGAAATTTGCATTCTCAAAAATAGACAAATCCATTCCATTATGAAAATAGATATCAAACACAATTTTGCTCACTGTACTTAATTTGATGAATATGCTTCTGTGTAAAAAGTTGTTTTGTTGTTTTTTGTAACACTGATTTCAGAACTTTTTAATTTTATTTTAGATTTTGTTTGCCATATTACTTCCGAGTTACGTGATTGAGAAATTGGGATGTACAAGAACAATGGCAGTATCAACGATATTATTTGTAGGCTACAATATTGCTACTATTTTTCCTTCTTGGGGTTCGTTGTTGCCAACTGTATTTCTGTATGGAATTGGAAATGCTTTATTTTCTGTCGCTGTACCTGTGTATATGGTGGAGGTAATTGCTTTTTTAGTATTTGTTGTCACATAAACAGATTTGTTTATTTTTTGCTATTGTTTTTCTTGTTTCAATAGTTTTCCTTATTTTTAGACGAGCAAAGAATATGCGTTTTTAATTGGAGAAACCACAGAACAAATCATCATGCATTTTATGGCATATTTTTACATATACCCTCGAGTGATCACTTTAATAAACTACATTATCATGGCAGCGAACAGTGATGTGATTAAAAGTAGTGACAGTTTTTCTTATTATAAAAATTCAAGTGTTTGTGATCCTCTATGTATCCAAGACTGTGTAAATATCAGCAATGATCGAAGTAATGGCACAGCTGACTTTAATTCATTTCACCTCACAAATAATCAACAAACAGTAAGAAGCATTAAACAGCATTGGTTGCAATATATCTGCACATTGTCAGAATGTTTATATAAAGCTTATATTTTTACTATTTTTTGTGTATGTAGGTATATTATGCATGTGGCACTTCGTTTTTCTTTTTTGCAATTGCAACTATAATGTTTTTACTAACGCTCGACCGACTGGATACGACAAAGAATACCCTGACTCCATTTTCACACTTTACCGCAACATCTCGGCAAATGAAAGAAGTCAAGCAAATTCTTCTGATACCCTTGTCTATGTTCGTCTCTATGCAAAATGCTTTCAGGATCGACATGTCGACTGTAAGTGAATAATACTTTGGCTTGTACACACTGGCGTCAGTTCAGTTTGCTTCATAGGAATAAATTTATTTTCCAGGCTTTGCTGATTTGTCCATTCGGAAAGTGGACGGTTGGCTATGCCATGATTTGTATGTTTTCTGTGGATACGATTTTTCTATTTGGATCTCCTTGGCTCATCAAAATATTTGGCAGGCTGGCTGTGTTCACGTTTGCTACTATCATCAACATATGTATGCTTTTTGTCATACTTTTCTGGCCCGTACCACCAGATAAACTTGGCATTGTTTTTGCCATGTTTGGATTCTGGGGATTAGCCGATTCCATATGGATGCCACAAGTTATGGGTAAGTGTAATGGCTTTCTAGTTTTGTTCCGTTAGCAAATTTATTTTTTCTGCACAATTGTGAATATGGTTATCATCATTTGCACTTTGCACCATATCTCGGACAAATGTCAAAGCATTCGCATTACAGTGTCACTTTTGCATTGCACTCTACACAACACTGCAGCATGTTCTTAAAGTTAAACACGAGTACATTAAAAAACGGATTTTTAAGAATAGGTTTCACATATTGTTGCCAGATGTCACCCTCTCACTCACAACTGAAACTAATGTAAATACGTATTTTCAAATTGATATTTGTCACCAGATGTCGCCCCATGCTTTGACTTACATCTCGCACACAAGTGAAACAAATATAAAAATAAAACAATTATCTAAGTTGTAATTTGCAAAATGTGTGATATTTTGTTCATTATTATATTTTCTAGCGTACTATGGGATTTTATTTCATAAAAATTCAAATGCTGCTTTTTGCAATTATACCATTTGGTCAATGAGCGGACTTGTTTTAACCGTCGCCACCACCAATTTGTTTATCGAGGAAAAGATTTACTTATTATTATCTATGCTTATAATTGGTATGGCTGGATATTATGCTACTGAAGTGATGAGGTTAAAACAATATAATGTTTGAATTTTTTTTTTAAGTTGAATTATGTGAAAACGACTAAAATTTCATGATACATTAGTTTTAAATTTTTTTATAACATTTATTTACACAATCAGAATCAGTTACATTCACAATCAGTTTCTCATTGTCATGATGTAATTTTAAAAAAATTTAATTGTATTATTTTTTTTTTGTGTGAACATTTTTAATGTATAAATATTGAGTTTATTATTTTGTTTTTGTCAAACTTACAATATCATCTTTGAATTATTTTTGTTGGCTTTCCATAAAAGAAATTCAACTCTTAAGTAGCCTACCATTCCAATACATAAACAAACCAAAAGAGTGTACAGCTTCACATCCATACAAAGGTAATTCGAATAGGCAAACGCCATGATGAAACCTGCCGATTCCCACAATAAATAGTTGGCAAATGCTGCTTCTTCATTGTCGGTGAAAAGTGTTCCATAGAATGCTGCAAAGTGAAAATGAAAAGAATTATAAATGTAACTGTTGCAATAACATCACTTGTCATAAAATCGAATCGGTTCATACCGTTATTCTGGGTCAGCCAAATAGCATCTGTCATTCCCCACAGAGCGCTGATTATGAAAAACACATAGTACATGGTGGGATCCGGCATCCACAAGAAGAAGACAATAATGATGGAAACGTTTGTTACTGCACCCAAGAAGTAGATGGGCATGCGTCCAAATGCCTTTACTACTGGTGTGAAAGCAACGGAGAAAAGAGCATCGACGGTACAGAAGCAGACC
Organism: Cryptops parisi; assembly: GCA_034695005.1. Classification (NCBI taxonomy): domain Eukaryota; kingdom Metazoa; phylum Arthropoda; class Chilopoda; order Scolopendromorpha; family Cryptopidae; genus Cryptops; species Cryptops parisi. The sequence continues at coordinate 25,050 of JAQIWH010001678.1, forward strand.
ATGACGAACCCAACTTTGTCAATGCCCAGTGGACAAGTTATGAACGCCTGCAACAAAAAGCAGGTTTCATTTCGTAAGTAAAGTTTATTTCTAACTTTAGTTAAGTTATAATGAATACAAAGCAAATCAGGAATTTAATCATAGTACAACAATGATATGAGTACAATTAGTAAGAACTCTGTCAGCAATGACTGGAAAACTTTTTCATTTTGCAAGTCATTGTTTTAACTCATGTTGCATGGCAACACTCTGGGTCATTGCCCATATGGGCTTAGGTTGCCAACATGCTTTTCAGCCAATGACAATGGTATTCAGTGCTCACCAACCAACATAAAGCATTTTATGAAGAATAAAATGCTTTATGAATATTGAATGAATATTCAGTTTTTGTTTTTCTATAAATTCGATCTGATTTCACAAAAGAGTATTGAACCAGTGTTATTTTCTCACTTGTTACTATGCACGAGGCAAGCAACCATGTACTTCAATCATTAGTGACAGTGTGAGCGTTTATAGACAGCAACCTTGACTTTATGTTCAAACATAGATACATTCTTGACCATATGTTTAACTACAGGAAGTTACTCGATTTATGCACATTTTTAATACAATTTTGGTAATATGTGATGGGCGAAATTCTCTCAGATGCTTATTATATGCAAAAAAAAAAAATTTTGTTATGTAATTTTGTTTGGGTTTGTACAAGTGGCTGAACGCTCTTGCAGTTATCCCTTGTGATAAAAGATTTATGTAGAATGTAACTTACATAAATCTAGGTTTTCCTGTATATTTAATTAGAATATCTTTGTGTTATGACGTGTTAAAATTCATGTAATGAGTTGCTCAAACTGTAATTGGAACCATATTCGGTATTCAAAAAACAAAAGATGTTTTAATGCGATGAAATATCACTAACCTTTGTAAAATCTCCACTTATGAATCCTTGCTGGAGACCACCAAACATCGTGATTGGTATCATTAGTAGTTGTTTGGGGTTTCTCATTTGTTGAAACGTAGCAACGAGAAGGCTGAGATGACTTTTTCTCTTGGCAATGTTGTTGCTATGGACATTCCTAAGTAATGGGTCCACACCCAATGCAAGAACAACTACTGACAACAGAGCGCAGACTAGATAGATACTGCATAGAAGATATAACTGGTGAAAAAACACAAGAAACAAACAGTTGGAGCATGACATTTAAATGGCTAAGATTCAACAAAGAAATGAGTTTTTAATTGTCAGATCCACTTTATCTTTGCCTGTATTGGCTGTGATGACGGTTTCGTTGCTGACATTGGAAGGGAACGGCAAGGGTTCATTACAATACCAGGCTCCGCACACGGCTAGTTGTTCTTTCCCTATTATGTTGGTGCTTCCTTGATCAAGAACCAATGATGAGATGAGATTCCCCACTATTCGGCCACTCTGAACCATCATGAAGAAAAAACCAAAGAGTCGGACGATGATGTCTCCTGGCTTTTTCCCTGTTCCCTTAGCATATTCTGTCCCCATCTGAATAATGATAACCACAAAGTGTCACAAGAAACTCCCGAATATATTCCATCCAGCATATCACATTTTCATATGGTTTTTCATGTAAATCGCAGAAAATCGTAACTGTTGCTGTACAGTCGGTTTGCTGCATCTAAATAACAGGAAGTTGTTGTTGTTACCTGAGTGAGATATGTGCATTTAGCACTCCACAAAGGGGCAGAAGCTGTTCCAACAATGACTGATGACAGAAGCAGTGTTTCCCAAAGTGGATAGAAATTTGCTGCTGCATATGAACTGTACATGAAGGATGCGATAACCAGCGTGCCTTTGCATCCCAGCTTTTTGATGACAAAACTTGGCACGAACATACATGACAGCAGCTAACAAGATACTGACAAGATGAGATACTGTACTATACATAATCATTTATATGCTCTGATTCCAATGTGTGCAAAATGTTGAGAAAAAATGTAGCATATGCTAAAATATTGTAAATTTCAATGAATTGTAAAGATTGCTCACCACAGATGCATAGATCACACTTAAAGATGCAGTCCCAAGACCATTGTCTGGATTCAATGAACTTTGGATATCGGACAATGCACAAAATGCAAGGAAAAGAAAGAAAAACCCTAAACTGATAGCTGTTAGGTTCTTCCATACATTCTTTCCTGTTCTCCGAGGTAGAATTTTAGTTATGGCATCTGCGGGAACTACTATCACTGGAATGGTAGTGTTGCCTTTGGATGCATCTTTCAATGCATCGTTGGGTGTGAGAGCCGGAATGACAATATCGGTTTTTGCATGATTATCCACCAAAGTCTCTTTGTGACTATCTTCATCCTTTTTACGGTTGTCTTGGTCATCTATCTTATGATTGTCTTCATTCTTTTTATGATTATCTTGATTATTGTCGTTATCATCATTAGTCATGTCGTTCAGTGGTGCAGCTGACATGTTCTGAGCTTCTATTGTAATTTCCTGAGACTGAGTCTCCAGACTTTTCGCAGACAAAATGACAGTCATTTTTATCTGCGAATGAAATATTTTGTATCAAAACAAAACAAATGATTACTAACATTCATTAATTCCATTGTGTTCAGTTTGTGAAAACAAAATAAAACTGTTAGGCCTATATAAGTCAATTCCTAAACACTTGTAAAATTCTCTTACCCATAAGGCACGTTAATTCTTCACTCAGTTCTTGAGAACAAAGGATGAGCTGACTCAGTAGATGGTATTTATACAAGAGCTTTAGTTTTTGGCAATCTCTAAACACGATGAGCATTCGTGAACTTGAAAATGTTCCTTGCCAATCATATTTCGACTCGTGATCATGATCTCTTCATTGATTATGATCTCAGCGACTTCTTAAAATTTCATTGTCTCTGGGATCATAGCATTTTCACTAGGCAATACAAACTGAGGCAGTATTAAAAAACATAATTGAATGATTAATCTGAAAATTCTTCTTAACATTTTTTTTTTTTATTCTTTCTTCCAAACTATCAGCAGCATGTCAGGAACTGATCGGAAATTGAAATGTCATCTAATAATTATGCTACAAAAAACACAAATGAAAAGTTTCAAAACTTATTAAACTCTTTAATACACGTGTTGCCATAGCTATTGTCGGTTTCAGATGGATTAAAGCAATGACGGTGTTAGACTACATTAATCCGTCAGGACAAAGTTTAAGGTGATTCAAGCGATATGAAATTTTACACTTCACAATAGGATTATTTATTTATATTGCATCATTAGTGGTTGTTGCTGCATATGTTTACATTATTGAATATTTGGGGGAGGGAGTTCCGATACTCATGACCATTTCATTCATTAGTACTGTTCATTAGTACATTCATTAGTACAATAGAAGACAACACATATGTGATCAAAATACTATACCGGTACCTTATTTCAATCCGAAATGGAACTATGTACTTCCAATTGAGTTATGCCATGAATTTCACGTTTGAAAAAATAGGAAAAATGAATTGTTCTTTTTACTTGAATAAACTCATAGTTTGTGCTAAATATGCCTAAATAAGTATGCAATAACAAAATTATTTATGCATGTTCAAACGTGTGCATTTATATAATCCACTTTTGAACATTATCCAATGCATTAATCAATCACAACTAGTCAAGTTCGTCACTGTTTAAAAACCGTATATAATTGGAGTATTTAGTTCGTGTACAGTTAAATTTAACGGTACAGGATTTAACAGTTTTTGGAAACAAAGGATCAACAATTAAGTTAGTTGAATTCAAAACAAGTCGCAGGGGTTTGACCATGGATAGTTCCATCTTGATGCACGCCTGTTTCATTAATTTTAACCAGTCTGTGGTGATCATTACCAGTATTATAAGTCAAGCTAATGCATTTGAGAAGTCCAGGATGGAGAAAGATATTTTTCGTACTCTTTTTTAGATCATATTTATATGGACTTTCTACTTTGTTTTGATGCTCAGCATCTGTAGTTAAAATTTGGCCAGATTTTTTAGGAACACTGTATATTTTTGTGTGATTATTTTAGCTTATTCATATATAATTTTACCATTCTCTGAAAACTATGGATAGTGTGCAGTTATGTAGATCATCTCACCCTTATTAGTCTGTTAAATCTATATGTATTTTTACCATAGTTTCCTATGCTGGAATGAGACTTCTATTATGACAAATAAAAACCAAATATAAATTAGCAGTCAATCAATTGATAAAATTAAATTGTATTTAATACATACATACCAACGAAACAATCATACAGTGTTTGAAGTAACAAACGTAGAATTTATCAAAGGATTTATGCTAGCTTTTGGTATACAGTAGGGTAGTTAGAAATGAATTACTCTAAAAAACAAGTTCATAAAAACCATTGCGAAGATGTTTTATTTAATGAATTAAGAGCGATGTAGATTTAAACATTATGTGCATGAAGATAGATTACGATGATGATATAATGACAAATGATGACAGGTTTTTGAGAACACATCCATTGAATTCACTTTGATTAGGCAATTTGTTATTAAATAAGCATTTGTTACATACATGATATTGGGAAATGA
>JAQIWH010001679.1:0-29607 GCA_034695005.1 Cryptops parisi
TCCCAAAAATCTTGTAAATATGCAATAAAACATAAAAATCACAGAAATATGCATTTATTAGAAAAGTGACTGAAATAGGCATCGATTTGAAAAAGTACCCAAAATATGCAATTGCATAAACATCCGGGCCCTACTAATGACAGTCTGCAAGTCGAAAACTTTGTTTTCATCGTTCTCCCACAAATCACATCATAGAGAAAAAAAACAAAAGCACCAAAATAAAGACAATTGTATGTCTTACTTTTTTGATTTTTCGAACGATTAAATTATTATCGCTGTTTTAACACAAAAAAGACGTTCAAAACGTCTCATGTGGACGGGCTCGACGTCACTGTGACGTCATGGAGACCGTCCGCATGTGACGTCATCACACACTTTAAGTCCAAAGATCCCGTCAAGTTGATGGATTTTAGAGCAATTGCATATGTAGTGAGGTGTTGTGAACTGATTAATTTCAGAATCGTACTTAACGCGCTTTGGATTTGACAGCTTTTATTCTCATCTTTGTTGGTTTACCTTTGCCCTCACGCTGTTATTGATGATCCTGAGGAATAACCATAACGACGTGAGGACTGAGGATAAAACAAAAAGCGTTCATGACACACCAACAGATCTGATTAATTATCAGTATCAATCTTGGAGTACATTTATTTTTTATTTTTATTTGGTAGGTAAACACAAAAAGCTGGCGAGAGAATGCATACTGACGGCATTTTCCATCGACCCGTGCGAGGAGAGACTGGCTTTCCTCGAGAAGTACGTCGACATTCCGAAACAGTCCTACCCGTCGGTGAACGGCGTTCCCATCGTGCCATGCTCTGGACAGTGCCATTGCGAGAAGAAGGGAGAGTGCCGTCGTCTGCTGAAAGAAGCCGCCATCCTCAACGACCTGGAGCCGACGTCGGAAGACGACGACGACGACGGCGAAATGGACGCGTCGTCCCCGCTTCCCGAAGTGTCGGTCGACGAGCTCAACGAGATCTGTTCCGCCACCGACGGAGACCAGCGCGACGTCGGTTCCGATCTCGAGAGCGTGGACAATCAGATCTGTTTGCAGGCGGAGAATCTTCTGAAGACGGCGTTCTTCCGAAACAAAGACGTTCACAAAAAGGGAATGTCGTCGCCTTCCAAAGAATTCTTGTCCGAGTCGCGAAATCACTTGCCGAGCTACATGCTTTTCACGGACATGCCAGCCACTGAAAGCACCTCCCTCAGTCAATGGAACGACGCCATGTTTCAGCTCCCCAAGTCGACGATGGACGACGGGCAACAGTGCATGGAAGTGTGCGACGGTTCCGAACCGGCCAAGGAAACTGACGAGAATGCCATTTACTCCGTGCACAGTCCCGTGTTGGACATGGACATTGATATCGAGAAGGACACGTTGTCGGACCTGTCGATCGTCTTGGACGAACCGCGCCACAAGATCTTGACATGGGAACTTGGATGGAACGAGCTAAAGCATCGGTGCGATTTGTACATGCGGATGCGATGTGCCATGCGCACCATGCTGCAGGCGATCAGCCTGTCGCAGCAGAACCACGAGAAGCTCGATGGCGTGAAAGACGAGGAGATGAGTGTGAGTGTCGGCGTCGAGCACAGCGCCGAAGTGCGAGACAACGTCACCAAAGTCGGCATCGGCGTCGTCGTCGGTGGCGGCGACGAGACCAAGCGCAGCAAATGTAAAATGAGGAAAGAGAAGCAGAAGGAACTGGCGACGCTCGTCAACATGCGAACGCGCGACTTCAACATAGCTTCGATGAAGTTTCTCAACCCCAAAGTGGTCATCTCCCTTTCGGACACGGTCGACGCCAACCGCCAATTGCATAACAAAAAGAACGCGGCGACGAGCAACAGCGCGAGCTTGAAGGTGGACATCGTCAAAGACGAGCCCGTCAAGAACTTTAACAGCCAAGGGTCGGTGCTTCGAGAAGCGCTGACCGGCTCCACCTCGAGCATGTTGCGGGCTTACCGACCCAAGTTCGCCGATGGTTCCAAACGCATTTCTCAGTTGAGCAACGTGCTGAAAAGCGCTCGCACCGAAGAACAGAACGTCGCCGTGTGCTCCATGGGTGTGCCACTGGTTGCCGTGGTGAATTTGAACAGCAGCAGCAGCAGCCTGACCGTTGTCGAAGCCAACGTGACGACAAAAACTACACCAATAAGCGTCGCTACGACTAGCGTCGTTTCTGAAGCGGCAACGCCTTGCAAGACGCCGCATAAAGCGTCAGTAGTGAACGACGATATTGCGCTGCTGTGTCAAAAAGACTATCAGAATGCTTGCGAGCAACTTTCTCAGCATATTTTGCTGCGCACGTCGACCCAGGATGCGAAACAAGAAAGCAAAACCGCGGACGAAACGACGGCGGATGCGCAAACCTGCCACGAACCAGTTGCACCCAGCGTCCAAGCCGCTGATGCCATCGACCAACACAACTCGCCGATCGTTACGACGGCAGCCACTCAACCTATGTCGATTTGCAACGAGACTGTCCAACAACCAGAAACGACGAGCACCGCTAACTTGTTAACCAAAGCGTTGCCCGCCGTCGTGCAGAAAGTTCAACTGAAACCTGACATTTTCTCGTCGTCGTCCAACGGGCTCGAGAACCTCAAGCCCGAACTCTTCCCAAACCCGATGATGACTCTCAACCGCGGACACGACATGCACATGAGTCAGGCGTTACAAAAGACAATGGTGTCCATTCCCACACTCAGCCAATTGACGAGCACGTACCAAGATAGCGAGTTGGCCTCGATGCTCGTCGATAACGGCAGCGACTTACCGGGCGACAACAACGGTGGCGGCATGACACAACCGACCAGCGAACAGAACGACGACGCAGCATCGAGTTTCATAGAACAGTTCCTCTCGGAAAACTTGCCGAGCAACGACGACGACGACAATGCTAAAAGCCAACAACAGAATCAGCAGCCCACTCTCGTCCAGTACATGTCGCCGCAGCCTCCTCCACCCTTCGTCCATTGTCAGACCAACGGGACGTGTTTGCAGGCGGGTCTCGGACCACCCAATGGCAATTGCAACGGGGTGCAAATCGACGCCAATGGGAACGTTTCCAGCAACGTACAAACCGCGGACTTGCTGAAAGTGAATTCCATTTCGTTGCCCACCAGTCTGGTGTTGCAGAACGTGGAATTCCAGGTCGACGGCATGGAGACGCAGAGGACGGTCGAGGCCAACCGACCGTTGGCGCCGCAGACTTATGTCATCAAAATGATCGACCTGTCCAACGGGGCGCTGACGATGGACGGCAAGCAGTTGACGCTGATCAAAGCGCCGGACGTCGTCCTTTCGACCGAGGTGGAGGCGGCGAACAAAGTCGAATTTCAACAACAGCAGCAGCAACAACACAATGGTTTTGGAGACGCGTCGCTGACCGTGATGGCCAACAGCACTCAGTTGCAAGACGCCCTCAACGAACCAACGAGCGTCTACAAGCAGGTTATGCTGACGAACACCGCTGCCAGTCATTCCGCGGTCCATCCTGTCACGCTGTTGCCGCCGCGCGTTGCTTCGGCTCCCCCCGCGTCGTCAAGGGCGGCGTCGCCGTTGCTCCAGATGCTGGTCGACCACGCCAGCAAAGTGTACGACGAGAGCAACGAACCTGTCGTTCTCTCCAGTCCGAAGCAGAAGTTGAGTTCGAAAAAGGACAGCAAGAAGTGGGTGTCCGTGCGCAACCAGCATGGCGGCATGGAGTACCGCAAGGTGGGACAAGCTTCGTACTCCGCCGCACCAAAGTCCAAGTACAATTTCTGCCGTCCCGCTCCGACAGTCATCTCCACTCCGACGATGGTGCAAGGTGCGGCGACGTCGTCGTTGCCGTTCGTCACGAGCCGCAACACCATCAGTTGCGCGCAGGGCAACTTCGTCACCCAGACCAGCTTCCAGCAGGTGGTCTCGTCAGAGTCGGACGTCAAGATCGCCATTCCTGCGATGCCCGATCCCGTCTTCATCAGCGCACCGGGAAAGGCGTCCGTCGTCGTCCCGATCGTCATCCAGAACTCGAAGGAAGCCACGCCGCACTTGTGGACCGAGCGGCTGCAGCAATATTTCGGCAACACGGTCAAAGTGAACGGCGTCGTCGGAACGACACCAAGCGTTCCGTCCCCCGAATCATCGGAACAAGGCCTTCGGACAAGTCCTCCGGATTCGAAAATGCCACAGCCGCCAGACACTAGGCCCCTGCCTCCGCCGCCGCCACCACCACCGACTTCGTCGATGGCCGCAGCAGCAGCGGTGGAACCAAATGCCACGATCCATTCGCCACCGTCGTTAGCGGCAACCACGAACCAAACAAATGTGCCTCTGTCCACGCCATCTCATCCTGTGGTAAGTCGAAAATTCAAGATTTTGGACCAAAACCTTTAACTTTGAACGCACGTAACCCGTCATCCCGTTTGTGTTATTTTTCTTCTGTGTTAATGCCACCTCATCTCGTTTCGTTGTTGTTGTTGCGCTTGCAATTTTCATTTCGTTTCCAAGTTTGCAAAACGAAAATCGAAACGGCTCCAAAAAAAAATGGGCCAGTCATTATGTACATGTCGAGTTATCTCATGATTTTGTTGTCACTCGAGACTTAAAATGCACATTTGCTACAAGCTGAAATCATAATTTTGTATACTTTCCGAATTGACTTTATTTATTTCATTTTTCATTTTGGAAGTTAATTTATAAATAAAAAAAACTTATTTTTTGTTCACATTTGTTTTCACATCCTTTTTTTATGCACTTTGGTTTGAGACCTTTTTTTCCAATTATGTACCGTATTTTCGCACACACAAAAAAAATCAAATCAATATAAGTGAGAAAAAAAATCTTGGCATCGGTTCGTTATTGGCTGAACAAGTGCATTGTCATATGACACAGTCGCACGACATCAAATGTTGCGAAGCAACATGAGATAAAACGATGCAATTCATAATGAAAACAAAAAAAGTTCCGTCCATTTTGACGGGCGTACTAGCGAATTATAGAGAACGCACCCATTATGAACAATGAAACTTAAGCACTGATGGATACTTACAAGACCCCGAATAACACTCGTTCATATGCTGTTTTTTTTTGGGTTACCCTTTTAACCGTAAATTGTAAGACGCAGCTAGGAAGCACCTCGTGTGTGAAATTTTGTACGAGACGCGTCTTATGTTAGCGAAAATACGGTACGTGGATCCAGGAAAAGTTTCTAAAATGTATTTACGGGCAACCCCCAGTTTGCGGACGAGCTTCAACACTTGCGGAATCTTGTTATTGCGATCGTTTTGGAAACCCGTTCTTTTTATAACAATACCCGGCTGATAACATTAAACGAAGGAAATAAAACATTAAACAGTGGGGCGGTCTGATAATAATTTACTATCATTTATAATAACTTTTATTTTAAATAGAAAACAAGGATTGAAAAAATCCTTGTCCCAGCCTGGGATCAAACCAGGGACTTCTTGTACTCGCGACAAGATACGCTCCAACAATAACTTCTATTGTTATTATTTAATTCATGATTGTAATAACCAGACTCCACTGTACATGTGTTGTATACGATGCAGTGAACGTTCGACTAAATGAAATGGGAAAAGAATGGACGTTCGTTGTAGCGAATGTTCATAAACTGAGGGTTGCCTGTATATAGTACGATCTCAAAAGTTGTGTTCTTTGATTAATGATGAGTGTTGCAACGAACACGGAGCGTTGTAGAGCAGAAACTGATTTTTTTGATGACATTATTATTATTATTATTATTATTATTATTATTATCAATGCTCTGCTCATGAACAGTGAACATTAGATGTATTTCAACATTTAGCAATTCTTGTGTGTGTTTTTTTTTTTTGTGACACAAATAGGACTTAATTTTTCACAATTTTCCATTTTACCTTTTTTGTTTTGTTTGGAAAATGTGCCATATCATTGTCACCCTGTACAGTTCAGCATTTTGTATAATGGGCCTCTTTTTTTTTTAATGTATAATTTGTCGGATTAGCATTGTAATTAAAACACCCAAACTAGGCTTGGATGACACGATGGCATCTTAAACGTTACCGTTTGTTTGATTCTCGTTATGTCAAGTACTGAGAGACATCAACTAATGTATGATGTAAACCTCGCACGATACAATTTGTGAACAGCAAATTATTGAATTGTCATGTTTTTTTCTCTTCCTATTTCAGGATGTCACGAATCAGCTGAGTAACACAAGCCAAACGGTAATGGGAACGACGACGACAACGACCGACTTCGTCGCTGGAGTCGGCAACATCGTCAATCCGAGCATGAACGTCAACGTCGCGTCTGTTCACGGTAGCAACAGTGTCACGGACAGCAGTGCGAGAAATGCGGACCCAACGATCCGAACGCCAATGCCGGAACAATCCAAGGTCGCGACCAACAGCCAGAAGGCAAGCAAACCGCGACCAAAGAAGAAAAAGACGGTGACGGCAGAGTGCCCGTTGCCGTCCAACGACGAGTTTGCACGGCACGTCAGTGAGCTGATTCAAAGCGTCAAGCGGTCGCAGGAAATGATGGAGGAGAAGGAAGCCAAGAGCAAGAAGAAGAGCAAGTCGGACGGTGGCGGTGGCAACGACAAGATGCACAAAGTGTCGGCGTCCAAGAAGGAGTCGAAGAACCGCGACGGCAACGACAAAGGCAACAACAGCCCCAACAAGCCGATGTGTTCCATTTGCACCAACAAGTTCTGCTCCACGTTCAGCCTGCGGCGGCACTTGCAGAAAGTGCACAAGCTCGACAGCGCCACGATCCAGGCGGAAAAACTTTCCAAGTCGCCAAGCACGGCGACCATCGCCGTGGCGGCTGCGGCGGCGGCGGTGACGCCGCTGCCCACCACGACCAGCGCGTTCGAAGCGACCGGCAACGCGGCGGCGGAGAAGTTTGTGGCGCCGGAGGAGAGGGTCGAGCCGACGTTGTACCGACCGTCTAAGAACGAGCGAGACGTTCTCATGTGTCAGACAGAGGAGATGCCCAAGCTGCTGTTCGAAACGGCCGGCGCCAACGACTGCCAGCTGGACGGCTACGAGCCGAACCAGGAGAACTTCGAGGCGGCGTCGGCGGCTTTCAACCTATTCACCGACCCGGACCAGGAGAACTACCTCGACAAGCTGGAGTACGACAAGAGTGGCTACGGCGGGTTCAACCTGTTCAGCGATCCAGAGGTGGAGACGGGCTACACGCTGGGAAGCGGCCTCGACGACGACGAAACGGACCTCATGTCGCGCATTGACAACGAGAACATGAAGATCTCGCGCAACTTTGACATGTCCCTGGCCGAGAACTTCGACATCGCCGCTTCGGCGCTCAAGACGTGCGGTGCCGACCCCGACTTGGGCAAAATGTGCGACACCGACTTGGTGAAAGAGTGCAACGTCGAAGACGCTGCGGCGGCAGCGGACTTGGTGAAAGCGTGCAACGTCGACGACGCTGCGGTAAAAGAGTGCAACGATGTCACTGAAGCAACGGCCGAAATGGTCAAAGCATGTGATGAAGCGAAAACAGACTTGTCCGACGTGGCAGCGGACACGGAGCTTGCCGTCGACGCGACAAAAGCGAGCGAAGCGGAAGCGTCGATCGCTTCTACAAAGGCCACATCGCAACCAGCCACGCCGAGTGTCGACTGGGCGACCAAAGACGACACGACGTCGACGGAAGGCAGCATCGACAGCACATCGTTCATCAAGGGCCGGACGAGAGGACGATCCAAGGGGTCGAAGAAACGAAACTGTCCGTGTTGCGAGTCGTCGCCCAACAGCTTGGGCTCGGAGGGACGGAAGAAGTGTCGGACGGACGGACGCAACTCGCGGAGCCTGAAAAAGGCACAACAGAAAGACTCGAAAGCAACGAGCCAAGAACCGCGGAGTCGGAACACGATCAAGCGGTGACTTGTGACGAGGAGCGAAAAACGTCCAATTTGCAACGGTTAGAGAACTTGATGTTTTCGCGATACGACGCGAGAAAGGCATAAATAAAAAGAAACGACGAGACTGTGATAGAAGCTGCGGACCCTATGAAATATATTGTCGAACGTCGATTGTTTGGGGGAAAAAAGAAAATGACGAATAATGAATGGGATCCATTTCTTTGCCCCTCCCCTCCCCAACCCAACGATTCAAGAAAATTTCTGGTCATGACGATTTCTCAAACAAAAGTGCCACTCGAGGATTCACCGATCCCGTTCGTCGAAATACGAGAAATGCATACAGCGGTGCGATTAACTGACGCTGTACTAAAAAGAAATGTATAAATACAAGAAAAATATATATATATATATATATTATAAAATCTATCTATATACAACTTGCACCAAAGGCCCAAAAAATGTAAATTAATTCGTTAGTTGTATACAGGTTACAAAAAAATATATAATAAATTGCAAGTGCAACGAATGGCGCCTTTGAAAATATTGTCGTAGTACGACGACGGCGATGATGCTTAACGTACATTACCGTTTAAATTTTTTTTTTATATAAATTTCTAAAAATAGATGTCAAAAATTATCGTCAAGTGCAAATAAAGCTTGAACTGTAACGAGTTGCTTTCGTATACCGATTCATCGAGGAACAAAAAATAAATGATTCGTTTCAGATTGCTGATCGTGCAAAACCGAGGGATCTTTCGACGTCTTGCAATTCAAATGCCACGAAATGTGCAGGATGCAGAAAGTCAACGGAACAAGTATTTATACAGGGTTGCATTAAAAAGGAAAAACCATAAATGCCTATCACTAATTTAAATGGGGTGTCTACCTAAGCACATTATGATTTTATAGACTAGTAAAAAGCCCATCAATGGATGGGCACCTGGTGACAACATTGGAAAACTTAAATTAAATTTGAATTATATAGGACGATACCTTTTTTCTGTTGACCTTAAAGTTTTTAGACAAATTATTATAAACTAATTTACAGCCAGTCAAAATGACATGAAAGTTTTAACTTTTGTTCAATACCGTTTTAACTCATGTTGCGTCGCAACATTTATTACGGGTCTTGATTGATTTAACTCTTATTGCTTCGCAACATTCGTCACAATTTGGGGGTGGCTGTCCTCTAAGACAGACTGCTTCATTTTTGCTCGTTCGTTTTCTTTCACTCTTCTTTGAGTGAAAGAAGGGTGCGATCAGAAAAGATAAGTGGTGATCCTTATATTTTCCCCTACACCACATGTGGTTCAGAGGGAAGAAAAAGCCGATCCTTCCACCTACGCAAAGTGCAAACACTTTCGAAACCTACCAAATCGTCACCCACTTGGAGAATTATTGAAAGGATTAAAAAAACTGAGTTTTAATGACGTCGAAATCAGTTAAAAGTAATAATAAAACCATACCTACCTCTTCGTAAAGCGATTCCTTTGGAACGCAATGATCCACTATGTTTCGTCAAGTGTCCAACGAAGCCCGTTCATTGGTAGTGCGCATCTTTGTCGAGGAATTAAACGACGACAGCAACGCAGCGCTTAAGCTTTCATGGCTGCAAAACAAAAACTCCCATGTGAATTCTGGATTGCGCAAATTTCACAAGGCTTACCGTCGATAATGACGTCCTGGTTCACCTTTTAGCTATCACCAAAATACACAAAAAACCAACAAACATGGCAAATCCACGAAACTCGGATTCACCAATAATAAAATAACCGCACGTCGGGACAACTTTGTTTCTGTGTCAAGTATATAAAAAAACATGGTAGAGCATTTATTTATCCCCAATGAACAAGTGTGATATAATAGAGTTGCGCAAGACAAAACAAAAAATGAACATCGAATCCTACCTCACTGGAAAACCAAGTACGAAAAGATAACAAATTTAAAGTATTCCGAAATAAAAAATTTGCTTCATGCCACAAAATGTCGTTTTTTACGGGATAAGAAAGAACACAAAATGCGCAACAAAACCTACAGTGTGCAAAGAACGCTCTCCATCTTTTTCACCAGTTCGTCTTTCCGTTTGTTGATGGTTTGCTCCACGTCGATGTACTGATCCTTCTTCATCTTGCCCGACACCAGCTTCTCGGCGTTGGTGATCTGGTGGCCGATCTGTTCTTTAACTTGACGATCCACTTTCTGCACTTCGCCGACCTGCAACGACACGAAAAAGATTCGAAAAAACTCGCACGAAAAAATAATCGCCTTGAAATGGCACCGTCGAGCTTACTTTCTCGGCAACGTCGGCAGCCTCGATTTTCAGCTTGTTGACGAGTTCGGTGATGAGCAAGCTCTCGGCCTTGTGTTCGCCCATCAGCTTCTTCTGCGCCGTTTGGAACGTCGAGTTGTCCTTGGTCGACTTGAACTGGTTGATGACGTTCTCCAGTTGCTGGTAGATCAACGAGCGTCTCTCGTGGTGAAACTGAACCTGGTCGCACAGACTGGCCACTTTCATTTTGCTCTCGCTCACTTCGTCCTAAAAACAAAAATAAATAAATAAATAAATAAATAAATAAACAAACAACTTTCGTGCAAAAATTAAAAACGCATTGACGGCATGAACATCATCAGTTA
The DNA here is from genome assembly GCA_034695005.1 of Cryptops parisi. Lineage (NCBI taxonomy): Eukaryota > Metazoa > Arthropoda > Chilopoda > Scolopendromorpha > Cryptopidae > Cryptops > Cryptops parisi. Next base: position 10,521 of record JAQIWH010001679.1, read on the forward strand.
CTCACTTTAGAAATGGCGAAATCCAAACGGACGTAGATGATGACCAACAAGAACAGCAAGTAAAACGCGACGATGACTAACAGCGGTTCTTGCAACATCAACAGCTTCTGGTAGGTGTAATGCAGCTGTGAACAAAAAACAGTTGTCACTCCAACGCCTGTTAAAATTGAATCGTAACTCAAAAAAATAAAAACAAGTCGGGTCTGTGACGTACTTCAAACTCCTGAATATGATTCTCGACCATGTTCTTCTTGGACGCGATGACAACGGGACGTCCCGTGGTGTCCAAGTAGGTGTAATGAAGATCGTTCTCGTGACGCTTGACGTCGAAAGGCGCTTTGAGTTTGATGTCCCTGCAAATATTTATTCGTCATGAATTCCGAGAAACAATGAAATAAGCACCCTTTATAATCAGCAGTCAAGTTAGTGGTTTAATTAGTTGACCTTTGGGGTATGGTCTATTCATAATCACCGTGACTCAAAATAGTCCGACTTGAATCGAAATAATTGACAAATTCAAACGTCAACTAATTAATACAACTTCTTCGTTAAAATACAAGTTGAAGAAAACAAAATTAACACCCAAAAACAAAATGTATAATTACTTTGCTCCTTCGGGGAGGATGATTTTCACGAAAGATTCCTCAACGATCATGTCATCGAAAATGTGGTCGACGAAACGCATTTTCAACACGTAATCGCTGCCTGAAAATTCGACAAAACAGCATTGACACGTTTAAAACAAACGTTTCGCAAGATTCTGAAACAAAACAAAAAATAAAATTCCGACGTTCATCACCTTGGTTGTACAGGTATTCGTAGCTCGGCAAATTGTAGCCAATGATGTAGTGAGTCTTCCATCCTCCGAAAAGCGGGAACCGTGGACGAAGATCGGCTTCGACGGCGTCGTCCAAGACGCGAAGATGGCTCGTCGAAATGTTTCCGATCTCGTCGCGGTAGTAAATGTCCTGGGCAGCGGCGGGCAAAACCGTCTAACAAATCATAATCACACATCGTCAGGACCTACATTTTCAAATCGCTACAGGCCACCTAATCACATGCAATTTTTGTTGAGCAAGACCAGCAATTTTGTCAACAACAACTCAAGTCAGCTTCCTCAATCAATGAAAACTGGTTTCACAAAAAATCGACACAATTGACAGTCGTTCACAAAAATCTGGACAATTTCTTGTCAAAAGTGGCCTTGAAACTTGCAATAAATGAAGGAATGAAAATTAACCTTGAACGACTTCACGGACGAAGCGCCATTCTGATCTCGTTGATACTCGTAACGAGAGAACGGTCCTTTAAGAACGGCTCCCGTGTGACGCAAATCCACCGATTCTTCGACGGCGATGTTTCCCCAATGCGAAACCTCGATCAGACGTTCGTGGTTGGTCACCGTCAGGAACGGCGAATTGTTCTCGTAATGAACGACTAATTCGTTCTGCAAAACAAAAAACCAACCATTTTTTTTCGACGTCCAACGGTAACACATTTTAAAATGAAAATAATCAACCAGCTTTCGAGAGAAACGCTTCATTTCGATAAAACATTACCAGCGTCAACGGTGCGATGTTTTCATACGGTCCGTACGAAATGACATTGTCGCTCTGGGTGAACGGTTTCAACTTTGTGAACGATTCCACAGTGTTCGACGTCAACGTGACGGTCGATGATTGCTTCGCCACTTTGTACGGGGTGTACAAGTACATGTTGCCATTGTACTGCACGTACTGCTGTTCGGCTTGTGTGATTTGCGACGGGTATGGAACCAGGTAGTGCGAAAAAACCGTTTCCACTTCTATCTGAACCGTTTTGCCAGCTTCGAGCATGTGACGTAAATCGATCCTCCAGAACGAATCACCTCTGTAACACGATTATCAATTTTTAGCATATAAAACGAAGATGCGTAAAATTATACACGTAACATGACATATGTAGTGTAAGTTATACTGCAACTCACTTGTGAGTATCGACTGTTGTTGGTGTTATGGTGAGTGATTTTCGGTTATCGCTTCCGGCTCCGATTAACTATTTTAATAAAAAGTAAATTTTTTATTAAAACATTAAGTGAGTTATATTTTATATTAGTAACTATAATATATATATTTTTTATTTTATGTAATTAAAAACCAACATTGTGATCTCCCATACGTATGCTATTTAGTGCACACCAAGGTACACCTCATAATTTTTTTTAGAAACAGGTTTTAAGATATTTTCCAACATAACGTTGACGTTTCTTTAATGCTAAAATGAAAAAAATAATCTTAAAATGAAATTAAAATTACTACAAACATGATTAACAATTTGATGACGTCACTTGCAGACGAACTGTAGAGTGCACTATATAGCATCGGTACAAGAAATACGTCGATTTACAGTCGAAAAATGAGCAATTTTTATAATTATTTTATTATAAAGAAATAAAGATCACTTACAGCCGCAGCAATATGTGACAGATGTTTCCGAGTATTCGGTTCAATTGCAAATAAAATGGACTTGGTGGCACTTTGGCCGGTATTTTCAATGGACATTTTCGATGTAACTTTGACGAGCTGAGAAGCTAAATCGACGCTTCGTTCGACATTCTTGACGTTCAGTTGCTGATTTATGACATCGGCACCGTAAACTAACGACGTCAAAGCTACGAAAGACAAAACGCACGCGACTTTTAAAACCATCTTTAAAACTGAAATTTCCTAAACCGGTCCCTAATAGCTGGATGTCGTGTCTCCACGTTGCCACATTAGCACAGCACAGCAACAACGTGCGTGGACTTAAAAAACACTAGGATAATATAGATTCACTTGACTAGATAGCCTATAAGCACCGAAAAACCAGGTGGCGTTCACAGCCGTGTTCACTTTGAACACTTTTATAACACGCTTTATAACGCAAAAACCGTTCAAAATCAGTTGATAACGTGTATAAAAGCTATATAAGAAAGTTACAAAGCGTTATTAATTGTCTTTGAACGGTTTTTGCGATAAAATCGTCCTAAAATTCAACGTTAGTAAATTTATTAACAAATGAACAACATGTTTATAATTTTAAACGTTTCATTTCGTTGTTTTATTTATGCCATTTAAAAATTTATACACTTAAAATATTTATTGCAAAAAATAAAAATTAATATTTTGTTATATTTCGAAATCCTACTATGAGCAGAGTTTGGAACGTATCAAATTTACATGGTAGGATTTTGTCAATCAAGGAGCCTTCTTGTCTCTAGAAAACGAGAAGGGGCAAATCCCTCATGCGGAGTTAAGAAAAATATCGTTAAAATAATTGGAATATTTTAATGTTGTTGTGTTTACCTAACTGAACCTAATGTTATAAATGTAAATACCAAGTTAGATTAGTTAGAAAATACAACCATGTATGTTAACAATATTTCACTTGAACTCCGCCCACCAACCTTGCACAAGAATTCCTCCTTTCATTAACGACATTGTATAGTTAACGAAAGAATGGGCTCTTAAAACCAAAGTTTACTTTCGAAACCCTACAATAGATGACTATTAAACTAGAATTTATTTCATGGTAGGATTTCGAAAAAAAGAGCTTTCTTGCCCGTAGTTGGAAACCGGAGGGAGGACAAATCCATTTAACAATCCTCATTTGCAATGGCGGGTTGTAATGGTGACAACGTGAGCCGTTCTCTAAAAGAAGCCCTTTTCGAAACCCTCACTGCTATTTTATCACCATTGCAAGATGTGAGAGCAGCTGCTGAAGAACAGTTGAAAATATTAGAAGTCACTGAGGGTGGGTTTCATGTGTCACAATTGGACATTTGCAATATATACTGTACTAAAGTAGTTGTTGTTATTGTACTTCAAGCTACTAACAAGTAAATTATAATGACATTGAAATTCTAACTTTAGCAATAAAAAAGATACATTTTATTTTCTAAAAAAATTAAAATATTTTGCATAAATTTAATTCTTTGTTTTTGATAAATTATTTTTCAAACTTATTTATAATTTGATTTTATTTATTTTGATTGATTGATTTAATTTCTCATCAATCAATATTGACACTGACCATAATTCTACGATTTTTTCCTCACTGAAAGAATTTGGAGTCCACCTAGCGGAGCTTACGGTCGATCCGAACGGCACCCTTGCCATCCGCCAACTCGCGTCGGTACTTTTGAAACAGTATGTCGAATGTCACTGGTCGGCGCATTCGGAAAAGTTCCGCGAACCGGAGACGTCGGAAGCGGTAACTGTTGTTTTCCACGTGTTTCGTAACTTGACGAGTCGGTTTTTGGTGATCCTTGACGTTTAATTCGTTTCAATTTCAATTTTTTTAGGCAAAAACTGCCATCAGGAACACGCTTCCGATCGGTTTGCAAGAATCGATCAGCAAAGTCCGTTCGTCCGTGGCGTACGCGATCTCCGCCATCGCTCATTGGGATTGGCCCGAACAATGGCCGGAACTGTTTGATTTGCTTATGAGGTCGTTGACGTGCAGTGACAATAACGCTGTTCATGGAGCGATGCGGGTTTTGACAGGTTGAGTTTCAAATCTATTTTATTATTTATAATCACTTGGCGTCTATGTTTTGAACCTTTTGCGTTTGATGGGCAGAGTTTTCTCGCGACGTTAGCGACGTACAGATGTTTCAAGTCGCACCTGTCATTCTGTCCGAAATGTATCGCATCTTCGTCGAGCCTCAGGTGAAGTGTTGTTTGAATACATTTAATAATTAAGGATTTATATTATATATGAAATGTTTTGTAATAATATATATACAAAACATCATCACGGCTGCAGAAATACAGCGTTCGTATACGAGGTCGGGCGGTGGAAATTTTTGCCACGTGCGCCAACATGATCGCCAGCATGTCCGATTTCCATAAGGTAACGTATTGGCGCGTTTGTGCTTTACAACTATCACACTCGCAATACGTAATAACCGTGAAATAAAACCAAATATCGACTCTCTCCTATTTTTATTTTTAAAACCATAAAAGGGTGCTGCGAAAATGCTACTGTATCCCATTTTACCGACGTTCACGGAAGCCCTGGTTCGAGCACTACAGGCCACCGACACCACCACGGACAGTGGTTTAAAAATGGAGATACTCAAAGTAAGGCGACTCGTGCTTTCGTTTCATTTTTCAATTACTATATTACTGCGTCACATGAATTGACATCAATCACCAATTCTAGGCTTTAACTATAGTGGTGACGAATTTCCCACGTCACATGTTGGCATGGTTACCACAACTTTTACCTCCTGTTTGGAACACTTTGACCGAGAGTGCTGGAACGTATCCGACTCATTAGATCTTGAAACTAATTCTAGGGTTAAATCTCGCATAATACTTAACGTCGTATAATAAGATATCTCCAGACCGTCGTCAACGATTCCGAGGACGTTGACGAAGCCGTCGATTCCGATGGTGAGCGAGTCGGTACTCTTCGTTTTAACAGGATCTTGACGTTGGGGGTATTCATTTATTTTATTTTTGTTTTTTTTTTTGATAGGCGAAGTATTGGGTTTCGATAACTTGATTTTTAGCATCTTCGGATTCGTGCACGGTTTGGTGGAAACGCCCAAGTTCCGCGGGACGGTGGAGAAAGGAATGGCCGACCTCATGTATTACATCGTGCTGTACACGCAAATTACAGAAGAACAAGTACGTTGCAAAAATTAAGATTATAATGTATAAAAATACATAGATTAACCGGTGTATTTTGTTGTATGCAGATACGGTTGTGGTCGTGTAACCCTGATCAGTTCGTCGAAGACGAAGACAATGATACATTTTCTTATTCCGTTCGCATCTCCGCACAGGATTTACTACTGGTGAGAAAATTATACATTTACGCTTGCGCAACTAGTTTCGTGAATCTTGAAATAATCAAACACGACCAATGAAAACAAAAATGCATTTCAGTCGCTCGCCGAGGAATTTGAAGATGAAAGTGCCGCCGGGGTGTGCGCTGCGGTCACAAAACTTTTACACGAAGCCGACATGGCTCGAGAAATGGGGAATCCTAATTGGTGAGAACCTGATTGAACGTTTGATGTTTTTACAACGCACGTTTCAACTGGACGTTTCGTTTCAGGTGGAAATACCACGAATCGTGCATGTTAGCGGTGGGAAGCCTCAAAGAACTGATCATCGAGAAGACGATGAAACGTGAACTCAACTTCGACATCAATGCGTTTCTGCAGAACGTCGTTCTTCACGACCTTAATTTATCAGGTGAGAAATTTGCTTGGCATTAAAAAAAAAATATTTATAAAATACTTTGTTTTTATAATATTAAATATAAAATATATATATTTTGTTCTTCATTTCAATGTGCGGTATGTAGTATCTCCATTCCTAATTGGAAGGTGTTTGTGGACCGCTAGTCGTTACGGCGTCGTCATGGATGCAGACCTCATTCAAAAGTTAACATTTATATTATATTATTTTATATAAATATATATATATATTTTAAATATATAGGTATATTAAATGCAAAATTATGTGACAAAGAAAATTTTGCATCGTAGATTTATTCAGGCAACGGTAGGCGGTTTGCACGAATCGCAAACGCCCATTGTACGCGTTTCAGCGGTGAGATCTGTTTGGGGGTGAGTAGTTAACGTTGATTTACATAATTTAAGTGAAATATATGTAATGTATTTTTCTATAACGACGTATTCGAATGTTGTTTGTTGAAATTTTTCATAGGTTTTGCGAGTACCTCAAATCGTCCAACAACACGCAATTGATAACCCCCTATTTAGGACCGATTCTCGACGGACTCGTCTCCTTGGCGATGCATTTTTCGTCGGACATCTTGGCGCTCGTTCTAGAAACGCTAAGTGCCGTTCTTTCGGTAAGACGGACGATGAACATAAATAAATAAATAAATAAATATTACGAGGCAACTCGCAGCCTACCAACCATCGGGCCGTCGACTAACAAAACGTTGAATTGCAGGTGAACTCGACTTTCACGGCGTCGTACGAAGCGAAGATCTCGCCACTGGCGATCGCCATTTTCCTAAAACACAACAGTGGTTGGTTCGATGTTTATTAAGATTATCGTCAAAATTAAACGATAGGTTTTGTTTGTTGTTGTTTTGGTTGAACGATCCTTTTGCATCGTTAGATCCCGTGATTATGAATTTGGTGCAAGATGTCTTCCGCGAGTTGTCGCAGAACGAAGCGTGTCAAGTGCCGTTGCAGCAACGATTGCTTCCTACGCTCATCAGCATCCTCAATGCGTCCATGGAAAAAATACCCAACGGTTTACAAGGGGCAAGTATATTATTATTCACATTTATGCAACACGTTCTAAAAACGTCATCATCGACCAATTATTTTTCTCTGTAGGTCGCGTTAGACATGTTGCAGACGCTCGTTCGTAACAGCAACTGTTCGCAGTCGCCTCACCTCGTGACGCAAGCGTTTCCCGCAGCGGCGCAGTGCATTATGCGGGCGGACGATAACGCCATCTTACAAGTAGGTCGACGCACTGTGTAATACAAATGATAGCTAATTATGGATAAAGATAACGTACAATAAGGAATAATACCAAATCAATACAAGGAAGTTGGATTTTTCAGAGCGGTGGCGAATGCCTGCGCGCCTATGTCTCGGAAGCCATTCACCAGATAATAGGCTGGCACGACGAGCAGGGACACAACGGACTTTGGTACATCGTTCAAGTGACGGCGCAACTCCTCAACCCGCGGACGTCGGAATGCACGGCCATGTTTGTCGGACGGCTTGTCACGACGCTCATCAACAAAGCCGGCGACCATCTCGGCGAGAATCTGGATCTTTTGCTCAAGGCCGTGTTGAGCAAGATGCAGCAGGCGGAGACGTTGACTGTCATGCAGGTGAAAACAAACAAATCTTTTTTGTTGACCAAACGACAGTAATTTGTCAAATGATTTGACTTTACAATAATAATTTCTCAAATTATTTTAATTTTTAATTAATAATTTGTCAAATTATCTGACTTTATTATAATAATTTGTCAAATTGCTTTTGTGTGTGTGTTTGTGTAGAGTTTGGTGATGGTGTTCGCCCATTTGATTCACACGCAAATGGACGCAGTTTTAAATTTCCTGTCGAGCGTTCCCGGTCCCACGGGCGAATCGGCGCTCGAGTTCGTTTTAATCGAATGGGCGTCGAAGCAACATTTGTTTTACGGTGCCTACGAACGAAAAGTTAGGTACGTAGGATGACAATTTTATTTTTATTTTTTTTGGCGACGTCAACAATTCGTCATTTCCTTGGCACGCCATTTTTTTTTGCAGCACGACGGCCCTATGTAAATTGCTACAGCACGGGCTCAACAATAACGACAGTCGTTTGGCCGATATCAACGTTAAAGGTGACCAGATTTTCGACAACGTTGCGATGAAAACGAGGTCTAAATCGACCGAAAGTAAACATCGTGTCATTTACCAACGTTTAACCCCAATCGACACGTTCCGCATTGGTCGTTAAGAAACCCGGTTTTTTTTTTCATTATTATTATTTTAAAGATCCGTTGCAGTGGACGATCGTGCCGTTGCTCGTGAAAATCTACAAGCTCATCATCAACGAATTGTCCAACGTGATGGAGAGCAACATGACTCACGGGAACGACGAGGTAAACGAGCGTTCGTCCCGACGTACAAAAACGCAATCGTTTTTTGTTTGATTTTTTTTTTGTGCCGAAGTTTTGACATTTTGTGTTTACAAGTCGGACAACGAATGGGAAGACGAAGAGAACGCCGACGAGCTTCAAGATTCCAGCGGCAGTTCGACGATGGCGTTGTTCGGAAAAACCGATTTCACATGTGAGACGCGGAGTTTTGCATTTTAGGCATGACTATATATATGAAGTGAAAATATTTACCCTACATTGTTCGTAGGTGACCAAGTGGATGACGACGACGACGATCCGGACGTTTGCAACGATCCCTTGTATCACATCAACCTGCAGGCCTATCTGGCGGAATTCCTTCAGTCGTTCTCTCAGCAGCCGTATTACGGAGCGTTCAGCGAACATCACACGCCGCAGGAAAAAGAAGTGCTGGCGACGATCGGCATCACGACGACGTAAACAGACGACGACGGCAGTGGTTTTTGTTTCTTCTTCTTCTTCCTATGGTGCTAAGAATCGTTGTTCGGAAAAAACAAAATGATAAAAGTGGACGCGAAACGGAAATCAAGGACGACCAGTTTTGTTTTTTTTTGTACTTTTTGTCACTCTCTCTCTTTCGAATTTATGTTTTCCATGATTTATCTTTACAAGTTGACCGTCACAATGTTTGTAAAAAAAAAAAGAAAAGAAAAATTTACAAAAAAAAAATAATCGGAATTCATCGGGGAATTCGTACAAGATCAAGGTGGTGTAAATAAAACTATTTTTTATAGTACGTACAAAACCGCTACGATACCATGCATTAAAAAAAACCCATCGACTACGACGACGATGACGACTACTAAAACACATTCACCATAAAGGATACAAATCTTGACACGTCACTATACCTATTTACAGCTCGATAACTTTGTTTTTTTTACGTCAACATCTTGGGGGGGGGGGGGTTAAAGTGTTTCAAAGTGAATGTTAGTAATAATCAGTTGGGTTTATCTTTACGGTGTTTTTTCTTCTTCTTCTTCTGCAACGTCTGTTTCTTCTTGCCGATGCAACGTTTGCAGAACCAGTTCTCTTCCTCTTTCGGCGGAACTACAATTCCAACGCAAACCCTGAAATGACAAAGACGTGAAATTATTTTTTTTAACCAGCGTGGAATCGACGGCCGTATTTCATAACCGTATGAAAAATAACTAGCTAGCGTTTCGTATATGTTTGCATTTTGTGCGCGTACACAAGTCCCAACATTTTGTTATTGAGAGGTTACGTGGATGATTATCCCATGAAGTTAATTCTAGTAATCACTTGGTAACAATTATCCCAATTTTTGTAATCCATACTTAGGATAGCCGTTTTTCAACAATGGCCCGTTTCCATGGTTACAAAAACAAAATAACAAATCCACCTGGTGGAATAACGGTACAACTCCAAATTGTAGGTTTCGGAAAAAAACAGGGCACACAAAATAAATTCCTGTTACCTTCAAATTTAAGATTAAAAACAAGATTCCTGTCAACTGTCTATTTACAAAAGGAAAATGAACAGGTGTTACCAAAAATAGGTCAGCTATAGTTCGGAGGACCTCAAGTTACGAACTAATTTAAAAAATGTAATTACGTCCATAATCCAAATATCATGATGCCATTTTTTTAAACGATCGGTATCATTTCCATTGTTTTGGAAGTGAAGCGACAAAAAAGAAAACAAATCGCAAAAAAATTTCAGATATACAATTAGTCGCATTGCCGCCTCTTGCTTCAAAAAGAACAAATTACAGCGATTTCTTTGTTACATAGACTGGTCTAAAATGATTCAATGTATGCATTTTAAGGAATAACGACGTAAGTGGATTCACATCGTGCGTTTTTTTTTCCCCATCCAACTCCACCATGGTAACCTACAAATCGCCCAACGGACGTTCCAAGATTCACCTTCAAATGTCACATTGCACCAAATTTAAAATCGTCCACTCTCGTTGCAATCTGCACGCTGCTAGTTATCACATGAAATCGTCTAGAAAAATCAATGCAATTTGACGACTTACCAGTGGTACCAATCATCGCATTCATCGCAACCGATCATTGGACTGCCATCATCCGGACGTGTGCATGCAGGACATATCCAGATTTTATTTCCTTGTTCATCCTTAATTCAACAATTAAACACAACATTGAATAACACGTCACTCGACGAGACCCCAACGGAAGTTTATAAAAACATACAAATTGATTAATTTCTTCCCGAAATAACTATAAGCGTCACTTACGATGATCGTCCCAATGGTTTCGGTTATGACGGTTCGTGCAGGGACACTGGACGACGCGGCCGTCTTCGGTGCAGGTGGAACCGGATTCACTTTGGACTGTGGTTTCGGATGAGATTTTGGCGGCGGCGAAGGCGACGGTGGCGGAACCTCCTTCGGTGGCGGCGGACTGCAAGGTTGGACGCTGTCTCGAGGCGTAATGTTCTTTATGACGCTGAAAAGTTTTCACCAAGCATAAACTTTGGAACGAAACTAAACTGCTTACAGCAACGATGACTGCAAACAAAACGTAATAAAAACTTGCATAGCTTGTAATATATATATAAAACTTCGTTAAATTTTTAACTTGTTAAACCTTGCATAGTACTAACGAAACATTAAAAAATTAAAAGGAAGAGGAAACCAAAACAAACGTTCTAAAACACTACGAGGGGGAATAAAATTATAATGAACCGACTAGATACATCGACTACATATCTCATGCGCTGGTCAAGCAAAACCGAAGATCAACCATTTTGTTTTCATTTCCAAATTTCGCTTCCATTCGTGCGTTTCGATTTAATTTTTTAATTAGAAATGAAAGGCACCGAATTAAACCATTCCTTCAGGATGTTTAGTAGATTACAGCAAGTCCTCGAACTATGCAGTTAATTCGTATGCGATGGATACTGAAACCTAAAACTCATTGTTTCTGGCTCTGCCTTGAATAAAAGGTTGTCCTTAAAAACAAAGTTTTTATCTAATCTTGTTTTAAATCACGTTCATGTTGATTTCAATCATATTTACTTTTGTCTCCATAGTTATATTACTATGGAAACATACCGCATATGGCCAAAAATAGTGTAGACAAACTATATAAAAACACAGCTGGTGTCGCCCAGCTGATGGTGGGCGACACCATCAGCTGGAACTAACCGCGCATCTACGAATCCGCCTAAGTCGAGGACTTGCTCTATTTCAATGCTCTCAATTGTTTCACGCTCGATTTGTCGGCTATTATACAGTATGAATCGCAGATTACATACAAATAAGAAAAATTTCGTAAAAACAATTATACGAACGCAGCACGAAAATTCAATCTCATTAATTGATAAGATGTCGCACATTCAAATTAGCATTGAAAACAAAAACAAATTTTTAGTATAAAACCAATCAACATCTTCATGTTTTAAGTCATCCGATTATCGCTTTAAAAATATGTAAACTACACATTCATACTGTATGCAAAAATGTATTTTCCACTATACACAAGGATATATATCGTTCGGTGTTCGTTTCAGTACTCGATCGCAAAGCCTGGTGACTCTCGTTGATTCAAAAAGTCACCAAACCTTTTTGATCATGCCCCACTAGTTAATTGTACGGTATTTGGAGATGAAAAGAAAAATGGTTGCTGTTAATAGTTAAAAACACAAACTGACACGTATTAAACACATGGGAAATTTACCATTCCATGGATTTGGGCACCACCCTGCAGTATTTTCAAAACAGTTGGGGGGGCAGGGGAGGGGGAAGAAAAACATTATTACATTTTGTTTTAGAATGAATTATTCAACATTGAAAAAATGATGCACATGAGAAAACTAGGGAAATAGAAACATCCCACACAAAACTCTACACCTGTAATGTACATTAAAACGACAAACAAAAACCGGCACCGCACCTTCGATTCACTTAGCGAGCCAAGTTGATGCGACATCTTAAGACCAAACAACTCTCGGTTTATGAACATTTGCTATGATGAAATCTGTGTAGTTCAAAAGTTAGAGACTGCAAAGTGGACGTAACCAACAAAACGTACGAGCAGTGTCCACAAAAACAAATACCAAACTTTTGAAATAGTGCACCAACCGGCACATAGAGGTCGCTGTGACCAATGAAGCGCACCTGGCGGCAGGTTTTGACAACAAATACTCATTTGCTCCATTCCGCTATGAGCATTAGTTGTCGAGCTACATCCTCCTGAACTGACCATGTGTTTGTGTGAAATTTTCCTGCAAACTTCGAAAACATTTTAGAGACTCGCTTCAACATCAATACATTCTTCCCCGTACGCTTGCAATTGAAACGTCCAAAAACTTTTTTACCAAGTTTGCAGGAAAACTGTACAAACTCATGTTGTTCTGCACTTTTTTTTTGTAACTTTGTCACTAATCCGACGATCAAGTGCTCAGTTCAACAGATGTAGCTCGACGACTAATGCTAATAGCACAACTGGGGCAAATAGCTATTCGTTGTCACGACCTGCCACTAAGTGTCCTCAGTTGCCGCAGTGCCCTCTCTGAATCAATTTGCGCACTAGTTTTTGGTTTTTTGTTTCTTAAACAGAGTGGACATATAAATATCAAAAATATTCATAAAATTAAGTGGATCGACCTAACGGATCTACCAATGTTAAGGTCTACGAACCAAAAACCATTTTTTTATACAACACAAAACTTACAAAAATAAAAAGGTAGACTGTCATCAAAATAATAAACACAATAATGCCATAGCAAACACAATGGTCTTTTTAATTTTAAGTTATGTCTTTCAAGCTTTAAATGTTCGATCTTTTTTTTTTAAACACCACTCATGTGAAAAAACTGAACTCGTTCACAAACCGAGAATTGTCTGCACTTCAAAATAAAATATATATTACAAAAATAGAAATTATAGGAATGATTCGATTTATGTATCAATATGAAAAATGTGGAACCAATGAACTTAAAAAAGGAAAAGTTATTTACAAACGAGATTCTGTATTGATTATAAACGTAAAAACTAAAGCTGCACACTCCGGCCGACATAAAATTTACATACCCGTAAACGTTCCAAAAAAAAATCACAAATTAACGGAACCATAACAAAACTAAAATTTACAAATGAAATTTACATTTATGATCATACACACGAAAAATGTCAACTTTTCTTTCGAGATTTTTTTTCTTCTCACAAACAAAGTTGCAAAAGAAAATATAAAAACTTAACGATCCAAAGAACCAAAATTGCAAAACGCCTTACAATGAAAAATGAACCAATTACAAATGAAAACAAAAGAGTCAAAATGCATGCACCAATCACCATCGAAAAAAAAAACGTAACGAGAAAAATAAATTAAGCACAACGATAATAATGAATTAATAAATTAAAATGAGCACAACGAACAACAACAATAACGTAATTTGCATTTTGCCACGTTTTTAAAAAAAACACACTGAAGGGATGAAGGGAGTGTTTGCAGCGTGCGTTAGCGAGAGGTGTTCCTGTTTTTGACAGCAGGTGGCGGCAGCGGCTTGATGCGAATGCTGACCCTCCGTTCGGCACGTTCCGAGGAGGTGGCTCGCCCGTGCGGCTGGGAATCCGATCGGCTCGCTCTTTTCGGCGGACGAGCGTCGACGTCGTGCGGAACGGAAGAGAAAGAAGGTGAGGTGGGTTCGGAAGGAAGAAGCGTAGCAGAGGGACAAGAACCCGAGGCATGCTTGTTCAACTTCAGTTTAAGAATGCTAAGTGAACAAATGGCGGCCAATCAAAGTCACGGAGAGTGCTAATTATAAAAGCCTAAATCTCGAGTCTTAACGGTTTATTTTTTCAAAACGAAATTGTGTGAGTGTGTGTGTGTGTGTGTTAAGTGCAGTGATGAAATAAATTTGACTTTACCGTTTCAAACACAAAAAAAAAAAAGACGACGACAAAACGTAACATTCACACATACAACAAACTTGTATTACATACGTGTATGTAGTATGACCGTTTTTTTCTTTTTTGAACGATATAGCCATTTTTTCGTATTTTCGTGGAAACGATGAAACGATTCCATTAAACCTCCAAATAATGAGAAAACAACAAACTATACGAGCAGTATCGTTTTATGAAAAACAAATGCTCTATGTACCAAACAAAAATTTCAAGTCGATCTCAGAACAGAACGTTCGTCGCAAAAATTTCCCCCTTTCCCACACTCGTACCAAAATACAAAAAACGACAAACTCCGTACACGTTTGAGAAACTGAATCCACAACTTGAAACAAAAACGAATTGGAAAATGAGAATCAAATTGAATACATACATTTTGGTTCCTTCTGTCGCGGCAGTATTTCCCAGTTTCAGCGTGATTCGCGGAATCGAAGACCCTCCGCTCGGCGAATCCGAGGCATCTTCGGTTTTAATTTGCTGAACCAGAAAAACATTAAATTAAAGTAACCATTGAAAAATAATACAGGGTGTCCCGCATATCCTTTTCTTTGTCAATACTTCAAAAGCCAATATGAAAACTTTTGAAAAAAAACACGCCACACTTTAGGATATAACAGTGTCTTTCCAATGATCTTTACATTGGCCTGGAAAAAAGCATTTTCAAGGTCGGCCATTTTTTAAATTCTAAACCATGCGTCGTAAGGTACCGAGTCATATTTAGAAAGTTGCAGAAATTAAGTCCAATTCTAACAATCCAACCAAAAATAAACTACCCACCAACAATAGTGATTATTACAACGCACCACACTGCTGCAGCAGCTTCACTGCAGATCACTCCTGCTAGGCAGTGAAGCTACTGCAGCACAATGTGGGAGAAAACGGAGACTTTGTGAACACCCTGCATAAAAAAAACGTATTCATCGACGAAAAAAAAGTCCATAATTGTGACGAGTGAATCGTACCTTATCTTCCTTCTTCTTCTTCTTTTCGGTTTTGTTCTTGGTCTTCTCTCGCGATTTGGGGGGTTTCTCCTTTTCCTTCGTCTTCGACTTGCCCTTCTCCTTGGACTCGCCGGCGTCCGCAGGTTGTTGTTGTTGTTGTTGCTGTTGCTGCTGCTGCTGTTGTTGTTTCTTCTTCTCCTTCGCCTTTTCCTTCTTCTTCTTCGTCTTGCCGGCCTTGTCTCCGTCTTTCTCGACGACTTCCTTGTCTTTCGCCTTTTCCTTCTTTTCTCGCTTGTGTTCCTTCACTTTAACCTGAAAGCAATCGAAAGTGAAACAAAAAACCATCACTTGTAGCATACAGGTTTACAGTCGAACCTCTTTAAACTGCCAACCCCCCTTGGTCCTTGATTAAAGGGTGGCGGTTTAAAGAGGGCAGGGATCAATAGGTCGGAAGCTACAATTGGATCCGTGTCTTTAGTGGCGTGAAGCAAGGGTGGCGGTTTAACGAGGATCGACTGTGTTTATAATAAAAATAATTTTTTTTTGTCATTCGATCCGAAAATTGGGAAAACAAATTTATTTATTTAGTTAATGAACATTTTTTTGTCGTTTAATTCCTGAAGATCGAAAAAAAGTATAAAATTTGTTTAGTTATTAATCCATTTTTGTCACATGATACGAACGTTATAGGGGAGACAAAAAAAAAAAGAATATTTGTTTAGTTAGCAAACATTTTCTGTCATTCTACTAAAAAACAAAATCGCAAAAAATTTTAATTAGTTATTTAACTGATGTTTGTTAATCAACCAGAAAACAAATGTAATGTACAACAGATGTTACTACTTATAAAAGATCAGGGGTCGACAAAACTAAAACTAATCCGGGAACCCGCCCCCCGTTTCTCAGGAGCCTGCATATTATTACTATTGATATTAAAAATTTGAGAACTTCAGGCGCCGGGTGAAAAAAATTTCAGGCGCTGTGTGAACCAAGCACCCTGTATTTGTCTACCCCTGTAGGCTAGATTATGTAATTGTTTGTATTATGTATTCAATATAAGTGGTGGTAATAATAATAATAATAATAATAATAATAATAATAATAATATATTTAACTCACCCTGTATATCTAGTAATTGACCAATTTGTTTTGTCATTGAATCCAAAAACAACAACAAAAATAATGATTATGTAAGTAAACAAACAAACAGACGAACAATAAAACAAGCGCTCTTACTTTTTCGACCTCGTCGGTTTTCTCCAATTTGATCTTGACGGGTTCCTCGGTTCGCTCGTTGCTGCCGTTGGTTCCCGGCGGCGAGAAGGACATGGGCTGAAGATGTCCGGGCGAGATCACCGATCCCTTGTGGCCGGCGGCGTCGGGCTTAGGATTGCGCACGTAGAACCCCATGGGCGGCATCGGCATGTTGGGAGGCGTGTGCGACTGGAACTGAGGAGGTAAAGGAGGAATGGTCGGAGGAGGGTACGGGAGCAGCGCGGGGGGCACTTGCGAGATTTGGGCGAAATATGGAAGCTGCGAGAATTGACTCAGTCCGGGTAAGCGCGGGAACGGCACCTGGAAACTCACGGGCGATTCCTGGTCCGACGTCGTCGACGGGGTCCGGCTTGCGGCGGCGTCCGGCGTCTTCGGTCGTTCGTCCACCTCGTCGACGGGAAAGTCGGCGTGGAAGAGCGATTTCAAGGGCGACTTGGTCTTCCCCTTCGGGGTCGTCTCCTTCGGCGTCTTCTGCTTGATCTTCTCCTTGGTCTTGTCCTTCGCCTTGCGCCCGCCGCCCCCCTCGGGGGTCTCCTTCTTCGGCTTCTTCTTGGTCGGAGAGGGAACTGCTTCCGGCGTGCGCGGCGCGACGGGCGTCGCGGGGGGCGACGACTCCGAGTCGGTGAAATCGTACACGTCGCGTGGCTCCACCTTCACGTGGCTCTCGAACACGCCCTGGCGGATGACGTCCTCGATCGTCTCGTCGATCCCCTTGTCCGTCTCCACGAGCTGCTTCTCCGACTCCTCGATGCCGCGCTGGATGGCGGCGTCGATGCTCTCGTTGAGCGCGGCCATGCGCGATTCCCTTTCTTGCCGTTCCAACGTCTCCGGATTGTCGTCAATGATCAGACGTTCCGGGGAGTCCTCTCCCGACGGCAGACTCAGCGTTTCGATCCTCGATGGCGACTTCGCCTTGCCCACGCCGTCGATCTCTTCCACTTCGTCGCGCGTCGGTTCCGGGTCCACTTCCTTCTCCTTCATTGTCGCTCGGATCACCAGCGGCGCCACCTGGTTTATCGGCGGCAGCCGTTCCACCTTGATCTTTGCCTGCATGAGCGACTTCTTGCCTCGCGGCGACTTGGGAGACTTGGGTCGCGAAGTCAGGATCATTTTCGAAATGCCCGGATTCTTCTTCTTCGACTTCTCCTTGATGAGTTTGGTCAGGTCGTTCGCCTTCTCCTTGTGTTTCGGCTTCGAGTAGAACAGCTTGTTGGGCTTCTGTTTCGGCATCTTAGGCTTCGCCTTGGCCTTGTCCGCAAACTTCGCCACGATCCCGTCCAACGGGATCCTCGACGACAGCGCGGCCGACTCGCCCGACTTGTTCAGCTTGACGATCTTGATCTTCTCCTTGTTCTTGTCCTTCTTCTTCTCCTTGTTCTCCTTCTTGTCCTTGTCCTTGCGAGCCGACTTCTTCTTCACCTCCTTGTTCTTCTCCTTCTTCTCCTTGGTCTTCTTCTCGTCCTTCGTCTTCACCTCCTTCGCCTTCACCTCTTTCTTGTTCTCCTTCTTGCCTTCCTTCTTCACTTCTACAACGGGTGGCGGTTCGGGCGACGAAGGCCGCGAATCGTCGTCAGAGACGGGTGGTGCCTTGGCCTCTGGGAGACGTCCTTCTCGATTGGGCGCTATCACCCCTAATGGCGACATGAACACACTCGTGACTTCACGCATCGGCTGACCTTCATCATCGGAATACAACCTGCAACATAAACATATATTAATAATAATGATGAACCAGATCTGTAAGGTAATCTACAGATCTGATTCATTATTATTATTATTATTATTAATGAATCAAATCTGTATGTGTGTGTGGTGGCCACGTAAGCCATGCCCATCGCGAATCCTCCCTCAAGTCAGCTGTTATTGGTGGTTGTTAAAATCGAGTCATGATTGTACAATCCTGTCACTAGATGGAGTTGTTCAATTATAAATGTAAAAAGTACACATGTTAGTTTTGTAGCTAAAGTTTGTATTACAAACTCGGAATCCCTATTTTATTTATTTTTATTTTTATTTTATCATCAAACAGTTCAAGGTAATCGAAAATTAAACAACAAAAAAAAACTATTTTATGCCCCGTGCTACAGCACGAGTCTTATTCTAGTTAAATACAAACAACCACTGATATAAAAAATATATCCTTTGCACAAGTATACTTCATTATTTAACACTGCAACTTTCAATCGGGAGATGAATTTTAATAAATTTAAATTGCCCGAAATTGCAACCAAAGATATGGATAAACGATTTCCCTTTAATTCCTTTTCTCTATGGAATGCATTGCCCATTAGGATCCGTAAACAAATTAATAATGGTCC